>JAULJZ010014741.1:0-39074 GCA_032270985.1 Heliamphora pulchella | reverse complement strand
TACTAAAAATAAAAAAGTTAAGAAATGCTATTAATAAAAGAAAATCTAACTATTCACATTTTATATTTTAAAAGAGATAAAAGAAAAAAATAAAAAGAAAAGAGAACAAAAGATAAGGATGTTACACTTTTTTAAAAAATATAGCTTAAGAATCTTTTTATGATTTTTGAATTTAATGAAATGAAAGAAAAATAAAGATAAAATAAGTGCTAAAAGAGGAATTACACTAATATTGAAAGAAAAAAAAAAGAAGAGAAAATAAATGTTAGTAGAAATCAATGCTAGTGAAGAAATTTTTAAGCTATCATTAAAAGGAAAGAAAATAAAATAGAATGGAACATTAAAAGAAAAATAAAGTTATATTACAAGAAAAAGAAAGAAAAAGACATGCTAGCATTAAATTAAAGATTAACTAATATAAAAAAAGAAATACTAAATGGAACATTATAAGGAAGCTAAGAAAATAAAATACTAGAAGAATAAATTATACTAATATTGAAAGAAAAGGAAAAGAAATAAAAAATGAAAGCTAGAAAAAAAAATTAAGCTAAAACAAAAATATGGAGTATTAAATTAATGTTATAAGAAAAGAAAAAAAATGAAATAGAGTGTTAGTAAAAGAAAATTAGACTAACTAAAAGAAAAGAAAACAAAACAAATGCTAGAACATTAGATTAACACAAAAAGAAAAGAAAGGAAAAGAAATGAAATACTAGATTTAAATGGGTGTTATATTAACGATTACAACTATTTTTATGTAAGTACTTAGATTATAACAATAATGACATTGTTAATCATATTTCTAAATTATATTAGTACTATTTAATGATGATTTAATAAGCTAAAATATAAGTGAGTAAATAAACAAAACAAGTAAGATAAATAAGCTAAAACTTGAATTCAAACATAAATAAAGCAATTATAAGCAATGCAAAAACATAATAAAGATGGAACAATTAAATTAACCCGATCACTCCAAAGAGGTAGAAAATGGAGCTAGAAGGACCGAGGATCCAAGCAAAGTACCTAGATTGTTAAGGAATCCTCAAGTCCGGAAATATATTTTAATGGTCCAATCTTCGAATGATGATCCCAAGCTAGGATTTCAATGTAGGCGTCGAAGGTTTGGATCTCGGTATTTCGGCAAGGTTTCGGCGTTGGGATTTGGAATTGCTCGGCGATTCGGCAGAGCTCCTCTCACTAAACCTCTCTCTAAAATTCTGTCTTGAAAACGTACGCTGAGGTACGGTATTTATAGAATTCTTCAACCAATGAGATGCTGTAACGTTCTGGGGCATGTCAGGCCATTTGAAGTTGACGGTCACCGCAATGCATGTTAGTGGTCGCCATATTTGAAAAGGTTCCACAAGGGTTTATTGACAGTCGCCACAATGCAAGTTGGTGGTCGCCAAGTTGGAGGTGGCGGTCGCCACTTTTCGTTAGGATTTTCAAGAGACTCTATTGACGGTCGCCATAATGAACATGGCCGTCGCCACATTGGGAATAACTTGCATAGCAAGTTATTGGTGGTTCAACATAATTTCATTGGTTTGAAGGTTTTGGATCCAAATACCGAGCTTGGATCATTCCTCAAGGATCGTACTAAGACACTATTCCAACTGTTTTCATCATCGGATTCACTTAAGATTGAGCATGGTCAAATTGGGGTGTCTACAGTTGCCCCTCAGCAACGTGTAATACATGCTATATCAAATATCTAAAGACAACAGCCATTTGACCGAGCCGTCAATCTTAGGTCATGAACATATAAACATGCATATGATGTTGGTCGTACTTGAATTTTCATCGAGCTGCCTACGTAACCATTTGCTAGGGATCAGACCAAAACGTAGTTCTAGGGGCAAAATGCAGGGATGCAATATGATGCAGATGCTAACAAATGCTAACATGATGTAGATGCTGGTATGATTAAACAACTCCTAGAGATCGAGTCAAGATCTGAAGGGAGAGAATCTAAAGGGAGCATAAACAAGCAAGTCAAAGATCGAGTCAAGATCTAAGGACTCGGCTGGGGATAAAATAACTAAAAAGATCGAGTTAAGACCCAAGAAATTATCTTAACCGGGAAGGCAATTGATCGGTCGAGTCAAAACCTCACAATTTCGGGATGAGAGCGGGATAATAGAGAATTAAGGTAAATTTTTAGAAAATCAGGGCAAAATGGGCGAAACACAAATATCAGAGAGAAGAGAGATTTTTTTTTTGATGTTTGGGAAAAACAAAATAATAGAAATTTTCCTGGCACACCAGGACTTGAGGTTCCTAGTCTTTTACTAGGGTATGCAAAACCAAATGATCGTCTCTTATACACGAACCTAGGGTTAAGAGGATTTGCCTAGGATACCAGAGTTTAGGATTCCTAGTCTTTTACTAGGACGTGTAAGATTTGCCCGGCGTATCAGAGCTTAGGGTGCTTAGTTTGTCTAGGGCTTGAAAGATTTGCCTGGCTTGCTAGGGCTTAGGGTGCCTAGACAAGTTTGTCTAGGGTTTGAAAGATTTGTCTGGCTTGCTAGGGCTTAGGGTGTCTAGTTTGTTTAGGGCATGAAAGATTTGTCTGCCTTGTCATGGCTTAGGGTGCCTAGTTTGTCTAGGGCTTAGGGTGCTTAGTTTCTCTAGGGCTTGAGAGATTTGCCTGGCTTGCCAGGGCTTAAGGTGCCTAGTTTGTCTAGGGCTTGGAGGAACTGAAAGGTCGTCACACACATACGAACCTAGGGTTTTTATTGCTTTCATATATTTTTTTGCACTTCACTTGTTTGATCTGCTCTTTATATATTGTCTGCTTGTTTTCTTCTTTTCAGGCTGGTCACTACATCAGAAGCTTCGGAGGTTCTGCCTCTAGAGAGGTATTGGAGTGATATGATGCCCTCCCTGTTCCTAGTCGGGCCTATGTTGATGCCTCCGATTTTTCTCGATTCATACCGCTGTTGGGTAGAATGAGCAATGATCGGATCTGGCTGACCGCCCTAGCGGAGTGGTGGTGGGATACTACCAATACCTTTCACTTTACCACATTCGAGGCTACTCTGATGCCTCTTAACTTCACTTTTATTACCGTCATTCGAGTTGGAGGAGCTCCTATTCCATTTGATCTGTCTGTCGCCCGCTCCACTGACACGCTGATGCATTTTCTTAGAGCTGTTCCTACGCAGATGGATCGGGATAGGGTTCGATACACCTGGTTTTTCAAGCGATTTTGCCACTTCCACTGCACTGAGCCCCACCATTTCAAGTGGGTCACTCGAGGCTTCCTGATGTATATGTTCGGTACCTCCTTGTTCTCGAACAAGGAGAACACCGTTCATTTGCATTACTTAGGCGTTCTGGCTCATCTTGACTGGGTCGCTTCATTCGACTGGGGAGGAGTTGCTCTCACCACTCTCTACAGCTTTATGAGGACTCTCACTCGGTTCCCCCAGGAGCTCAGCATCGTGAGATACTGGAGGGTCTGGGAGGTATGATTTAGTTTTTGTCCTTTTTCATTCATTTATGTTCATCCAGCATCCATTATCTATTTGTTGACGTCTTCTTTTTACTGCTATGGACTTATGAATTTCTCGGACTTTACGTCCCGGCGAACTCCTCAGTGGACCCACTAGTCATTCCCCGAGCAGCCCAGTGATCCCGAGGGCTGAAGGGGAAGAAGGCCGGGGGAAAGGACATAGATCGCTTTCGGGTCTCGCTGGACAGGATGACCCCCGACCAAGTATCATTATTTTCTTCTTACTGTACTGTACATTACTCTATGCATTATACTATTCACTGCACTGCATTTCATTATACTGTTCTTTATTCTGCGCACTGATCACTGTATTTTGTCCATCATACTGTACTGCTTACTATTCTTCGTATAGCATTGTACTTTAAACTGTTACAGGTCCATTGGTATGTCTGGAGAGGGGTAGAGGATCGGGCTGGCGCAGATCTGATGCGCAGTCGAGACCTCATCGAGGCGGACCCTGCTGGAGGGGCCATTTGGCAGGGAATATTATCTTGGCGAGTGAGTGGTCCGTTAGTCGCTCGGCCTTGATCACTTCAGGATACCGGTGGTCCCTCCAGTCCCTATGCACTAGACCGATCTCCTGGGCCGGGTCGACTTACTGCTGGAGATGGTGGGGACCCACGCTGCAGAGTTGCTGGTGCAGGGGAACGATTACACTGCCTGGGATCGGGCACATTTATTGGGTCCCTTAGGACCTAGCCTGGCTACCCTAGGTGGCAGGAGGAGGGGACAAGCACCGGAAGCTGCAGATGCCGGTGCTGCTGCGGCTGCTGACATTGGAGCTGGAGCTGCTGTTGGAGATCCTAGAGCTGCTGCTGAAGCTGGGGCCATTGAGATACCTTGGACTGTATCATCCTTCATCGCTGGGCATCCTTCGACATCCCTATCCCAGTTCCTCCTTCTCTAGAGTTCCAACTGGTGTATGCTTAGGTTTGACTTTCTTCTTACTATTTTCCCTTTGTCTTTCTTTTTATGTAGACTACTTAGTTCTTTATTATTTCTTGACAGGCGGATCAGGCTTGGCTAGATCGTCTCATCCTGGTAGTGAGTGGCATGCGGACCTTGATTCGCCAGCACGATGCGACTTTGTGTGCAGCTGGCATTCCATTTGTTCCTCTGCCAGTGAGTAACTTTTTCTGCGACTTTTCATTCTGTTCTGTACTTTATCCTTACTTTTGCTTCTTTTTTCTCGGCACCGGTAGTTGCCATCGGCGTAGTACCCTCACAGGCTCCTATTCCACCTCCCGCTCCTGTTTTGGCTCCTACTAGAGGTTGTGAAACCCGTGCCTCTCCCCGAGCGCATCCTTTTCAAGGATGTGTTTGATCTGCTAGGAGTCGATCCAGAGTCGTATCCTCCTCATCTGGCAGTGATGACAGTGACGGCCTGGAAATGTTCTTCGAGGATGTCAGTTCCGACGAGGCTGGCCCTTCTTCCCGCCGGGTCTGCTCGAGGCATATTTGAGAGAGAGAGAGAGAGAGAGCTTCCTTCCCCCGAGTTACACCCTTCATGAAGCATTCAGATACACTTATTTTTTATACATTTTGCTTTTCATGGGCCTACGTGCCCCTGCTTGACACATTTATGGGCTTGCGTGCCCCTGTTGTTGGTTATTGGGTCTGGGTACCCCAGTTTACATTATGATACATTCTCCTATTTTTTAATGCATTTACGAGCCTTCGTGCCATTTATTGCTTCACATGTTTATCTGTTGTATGATTTTCTTTTATTTGCTGCTCAAATTGTCTTGGATGCATGATACAAATGTCAAAATTTACATAATTTACATAATTTACATAAACTGTCTGGTAGTCGCCACAATCCAACATGGCGGTCGCCTAGTCAAAGGGGTGATGTCACTGTACGATGCCCTTTCAAGTTGGCGATCACCCATTCCAAGGTGGCAGTCACCACTTTGATTGTACTTTTTGCTTCTTTTTTGATCTCCAGCCTTTCCATGCTTTATAAATACAGTTCTAGAGGCCCAATTTTCTATTTTCTTACTCAGATGGCTAGCCCACTTTCTTCATGGATTGAGACATTCTCCCATATCGAGCGTTTGGACTTTTTGCTCCTTTTGGTATCAACTCCTTATTTCCTCTCATGGCCGTAAAGACTAATGAACCTTTACTGGAGGCTGCTGCTCGACTATGGGATCCGCAGTCCCATGTCTTTCGGTTTGGCCTCGAAGAACTATACCCCATTGTGGAGGAGTTTGCTGCTATTTTGGATTTGACTCCGCGAAGTTTCGTTGTTGTTTCCACTCCCTTCCTCTCGACTCGGCAACAAGTGATGCAGCTCTGTGGCCTGTCTTGGATGGAGGCTTCTCTACTGACATCAGGTGACTGCCTTGTCATTTCCTGAATTATTGAGAAGTTCCGCCCTATCGGTGACCTTAGCGACCTCAATTTTTAGCTGCGGTGACGTTATGCTCTTTGTTTCTGTCTTCTTACCTTGTATCTTCTTGTCCCTCCTGACGGGCGAGTTAGTTGCGCACTGGTTGACATTGCAAGTCAGATGTGGATGGAGAAGGAATTTGTGCCACTTGTCTTAGCTGAGACAATGTTGGGCCTAGATGCCGTTCATCGTGGCGAGATCACTACTTTTGCTGGCAGTCTCCTGCTTCTTCAGGTAAGCTCAAACCTTTCTCTTTATCAAACTTCTGTCATACTGCAAGGCTTCTCTCTTACTAATCTAACTTTTATTACAGATCTAGCTAATGGAGAAGGTAAATCTTGTGTAAAAATCACTTACTAATGGACACAGTGCTGCAGCTTTTCTTTATCGCCCCTACTATCATATATGCAATACTGAGGCAGCCTAGCGACAGTACCTTTCCTCTCTGACTGGCCCAGATATTACTTGACAGTGCCCCTGGTGGTAGATCTCTGTCATGACTCTAATTACCATGGACCACTCTAGTGTTCTGCTCGTTGGTCTGCGTCAGACTACTTTCTATTATTCTTGTCGGATCATGCGGCAGTTCGGTCACAGTCAGATCATCTTTCCCAGTATCCGAGGTTGTTTGTTTTCATCTGCATTACGGGCCCCATTTCTAGTATTATATCAGGATACCTGACCATTTCGTTCACGTATGGAGATGCAGGAGTTGTAGTGTCCCGATCTTTCTGCCGAGTACAAGACATAGCTGATGCTGGATAGAGAGAAGAAAGCTAAAGAAGAAAGAAAATAAGCAGCAAAAAGGAGGAGGATTTGAGGCCTCCCGCTTTGTTTCAAAAATTTTATAGCTTTTCTTTTTATTTTGTTTGTAGAGTTTGGGACTTGCACGCCCTCCCTTTTTTTTTCAAAACTTTGTAATCTTAAGCTAAATGAAAAGAAGGTTCAAAATTATTCAATTTTTTTTTTTCGGTTCAATGACTTTATTATCAAAACTCAAAAATAAATTTGCATTGGTCTTACTAGGATTCAAAATGGTTAAAAACAAATAATGTGGCCGAACTTCTTAAAGAAGCTGCCTACGTATCCCAAAAAGATGGAATCAGACTATAACGTAGTTCGGGTTTGGTTTACTCTTGGGTATTGATGCTCTTCTTTTGTGATGCCCTAACTTTTGCCAAGGTTAGCCTTTTGAGTTTTTGGCCTTGCGGGCTGCTCTAACTTTTGCCTGAGTTGTCTTTTCGGTTTTCATCTCAACGAGCTTTTATTTTATCTTTACTTTTACCTCAAGGGTAGTACTTTTTGAGCTGGACGAGGTTTATTGGAGTGGAGAACACATTGCCATCCGAATTCATAATAATGACTGCACCACCGGTCATGATGGTTTTGATGAGAAACGATCCGGACCAATTCTGCTTGAACTTGCCGCTCGGGTTAAAAATAGGAGCTCTGATTTCCTTAAGAACTAGATCTCCTTCCCTGAGATCCCGGGTCTTGACTTTCTTATTGAATGCTCGAGCTATCCTCCTTTGGTATCCTTGTACATGAAACAGAGCCTGCAGCCTTCTTTCATCAAACAAGAGCAATTCTTCCATTCGGTTCCTCTTCCATTCTACTTTTGAAATACTAGCCTCGGCTACTACTCTTAGCAAAGGGATTTCTATTTCAATGGGAAGCATGGCTTCCATCCCGTACACTAAAGAGTATGGCATAACTTCTGTTGAAGTTCTGATCGACGTTCGGCATCCCCAAAGTGCAAATGGTAGATGTTCTGGCCAATCCTTATGTAAGTTGATCATCTTTTGCAAAATCTTCTTGATGTTTTTGTTTGCTGCTTCAACTGCTCTATTGGTCTGTGGCCGATATGGTGAGGATTTATGAGTCACTATCCGGTATTCTTCAAAAAGATCCAAGACTTCTCCTTGAAAATGCGAGCCATTATCCGAGATAACTTCATGTGGGACCCCGTATCGGCAAATGATGTTTTGCTTGATGAATTTAGCAACACGAGAGGCTTTCAATACTAAGTAGGAGACTGCTTCCACCCACTTGGTAAAATAGTCAATGGCCACTAAGATGAACTCATGCCCATTTAACGCCTTCAGTGTTACTTTGCCGATCACATCGATACCCCATACTAAGAACATCCATGGTGACGTTAGGTTATACAACTGAGATGGGGGAACGTGCATAAGGTTTGCGTGAATCTGACACTTATGACACCTCCGTAAAAATTGTATACAGTCTGTCTCTATTATCATCTAAAAGTACCATTGTCGCAAGATCTTCTTGGCTAACATGTTTTCGCTCATGTGTGGCCCACAAACCCCCGCATGTATTCCTTTCATTAGCTCTTGGCCTTCTTTCATCCTGACACACAGCTTATTGACACCAGAATACTCGTTCGTACAGTCTTCCACCGCAAATGACAAACTGTGCAGATAATCTTCGTATTGCCCTTTTGTCCTTTCTACTGGCAAACTTGGGATATTCTCCTTTCTCCACAAAGTTTTGAATGTCAAAATACCATGGAAGGTCGTCGATGCTATCCTCAATTGCAGCTGTTACCTCATATGCTATCTTTCTCTTCTATTCGATTATCAAAGGCCTCATTCGGACTTCGGGTGGTATGTCAATCATGGATGCTGGGGTAGCCAGTGCGTCGACAAACTTGTTCTGCAGTCTTGACACATGAGTAAAGATCATGGATTCAAAACACGGTATTAGCTTCTCCAACTCTTAATGATAGAGAATCAATGTTACGTCCCTGACATTCCATTCTCCTCTCGCTTGTGAAACCACTAGTGCTGAATCTCCGATGACTTCCAGCTTCCTTGCTTTTAATTTTAAGGCTACCTCCAATCCAGCTAAACATGCTTCATAATCAGCCTGATTATTGGTAACTTCAAAATTGAGCTTCGGAGACAACGGAACGTGTGATTCGTCAGGAGTGACAAGAAGGACTCCTATTCCATAGCCATATTGATTGGACGCGCCATCAAAATATAAAGTCCACTTGTCATCCTCGACTTTCATCAGCTGTTGGTCAGGAAACTGGAACTCTGTGTTCTTACCCCCTCAACGAATTGGTCGGCCAAGAATTCTGCCACTGCTCTACCCATGACTGACTTTCGGGTGACATATCTGAGGTCGAATTCTGATAACAACAGCAACCATCAAGCTAACCTTCCTGCTAGTGCTGGCTTTTCAAATAAGTACTTCAGTGGGTCCATCCGGGAGATGATATTCACTGTGAAAGATTGCATGTAATGCCTCAGTTATCGGAAAGCCCAAACCAAAGCCTAGCATGTCTTTTCCAATGGTGTGTATCGTATTTATGGCCCCGTCATCTTCTTGCTTAAGTAATAGACAACCTTTTCGATTTCAATTTCACCTTCTTGCGCCAACATACATCCCATAGCTAAATCAGTCACTGACAAATAGAGGATCAGTGGCCTATCAGGTTCGAGAAGAGCTAGAACATGTGGATTTTGTAGGTATTATCGTTCGGCATCAAAGGTGTCTTGGCATTTCTATCCCATTCAAACTCGACTCTTTTCTTCAGTAGACGGAAGAGCGGCTCGCAGGTAGTTGTCAATTTTGCGATGAATCGACTGATGAACTGTATTTTACCTAGAAAGCCCCTGACTTCTTGCTCGATCTTCGGAGGAGACATTTCTAAAATTGCTTTGATCTTTGAAAGGTCCACTTTGATACCTCATTGAGTGATCATAAATCCGAGCATTTTTTCAGCAGTAACTCCAAAGGCACACTTCTGTGGGTTAAGCCGCATCTTGTACTCCCGAATTCTTTCAAAGAAATTTTGTAGTGCTACGATGTGGCCATCCTGATACTTGCACTTGACTATCATATCATTCACGTATATCTCGACCTCCTTATGCATCATGTCATGCAGTAAAGTAGTGGCAGCCCTCTGATAGGTTACTCCTGCATTTTTCAAACCAAATGGTAATACACGATAACAATAGGTCCCCCAGGGCGTGGTGAATGTCGTTTTTTTCCAGTCCTCAGGATCCTTCAGAATCTGGTTGTACCCGGAGAAGCCGTCCATGAATGACAACAAGGCATGTCCCGCTGTACTGTCTACCAAGACATCAATGTGTAGTAAAGGAAAATCATCATTCGGGCTAGCCTTGTTGAGATCCCAAAAATCCACGCAGACTCGGATACGATCGTCTTTCTTCAGAACTAGAACAATATTAGCCACCTATTTTGGATACTCGATTACCATTAGGAATCCAGCATTGATCTATTTGGTAACTTCTTCTTTGATCTTCAGAGCCCATTCTGGTTGGATTCGTCTTATTTTTTGTTTAATCGGTTTGGCATCGGGGTATAAGTGGATATGGTGTTGGACAATATCATGATCAATTTCAGGTATATCCTTGTAAGACCATACAAATACATCATTGAATTCTTTTAATAAAGTTATTAATTGTTCCCGTTCAATTAAGGATAAAGGAGAACCGATTTGTACATTTTATGAATTAATTTCATTACCCAGATTTATTGACAAAATTTCTTCAATTATTAGTTAGGCACGCATTTTTTCTTCTCTTTTTATTAAAAATTTTATTTCTTCAGAGATATTCTCGTCGAATTTAAAATCGTCAGAAGGCGTATGAAATAAATCAAACAAAGCAGAGTAATCGAAAATTTTGTTCATTTCATTGAAGGAAGATGCAATTACAAACTCAAAAGCATAAACAGGGAGGGTGCACAAATAGACGTGCCCTCAACCACAGACTCGGACTTTAACTCAGACTTAGGACAAACAACTTGCACATCACAGGACTCTTAGGTCTAGTTCTTTACTTTTTTTGTAGTCGCATCAACAATGAGCTTGGTGTAGTCGGCTGGTGCGCTGAAACCCATCATGAAACAGTTTGGGTCAGTTACGTGCAGTTGTGACATCTTTTCATTGAACAACAGTCCCATGTCGATTCCATCGAGCTTGTCTGCCCAATCCTCCTATTGGATCTTCTTTCCTTCCTCTTCCCTTTTCACTGTTTCCTCTTCTTTCGTGTCGAATAGTTGATGGGCAAAGAAAATCTCTAGTCTTGGAAACTTTTGGCTGATTTCTTCATCGATCCATGGCTCTGGGAAGCCACAGTATGGAAAGTCTTCTCCTTCTTTGACAAAATACTCATTGAGTGTCCCTGAATAATTGGCCTTTCGTCCCCCTTTAGGCCCTTCCAGATCTTCTCCCGTCAGTTTGTATCCAAGACCGAAATGACAAGAAGCCGGCAATACTTGGATAGGTTCGGGAATTCCTTACTGCTTGCGCCCTAGCCCCATGCGTGGGAAGTAGGACATTTGCCTCATTATCGTAATTGCTCTTGGGTTGATGTACATCTCTTCTTCATTCAATAGCATCTGGACAGCTTGTGCTTCATCAAATCGGAAGCCACTTAGCGACATGCCTCCTTCGCCATGCTGAACTTCCAAGAGAGTCGAGCCTTCTCTTCTTGGTGGTTGGATGCTATCTTCTCCATGGATAGTCAGAACTATCCCATTCTTTATCAGTTTCAGCTTTTGATGAAGGGTTGATGGCACCGCCTATACGTTCGGGTCATGCAGCCATGGCCTGCCTAGCAACAGGTTGAAAGAGGCTGATACGCCCAGTACGTGGAGCTCAACTGATGTCTTGAGAGGCCCTACTGATAATGTGAATGATACCAAGCCCAGCATGTCTCTCCTCGTGTTGTCGTAGGCCCGGACCTCTTGATTACTGGGTGTGAAATGTTCTGGCTTTAGTTCCAACCAAACTGCAGTTCTAAGCGAACAAACATTTAATGTGGACCCATTATCAATGAGAGTCACCAGGACCCACTTTTCCAGGCATTTAACGGTTATGTGCAGGGGTTTGTTATGATTCTTTCCTTCTGCTGGCAGATCCTTATCAGAAAAGGAGATGGCTTTTGGTTCTACAGCTGGCAGAATGAGTCCAATAAGCAGCTCTGGGGTCGCGTCTATCGAAACACTGGCTTTATTTAGAACCTTCAGCATAGCGTGTCTATGTTTGTGTGAGGCCATCAATAAGTCCCAAATGCTGATATTAGCCTGCGTTTTTTTAAGCTGCTTCAGTACAGCGTCATCCTCTTTTTCTTGTTCCTTCTCTTTCCCTTTCCCGCTTGACTGTCCTTTCTCCAACTGAGTCAGCTTGAAATGTCATCCACTCCTGGTTAGATGTTCCACACCGTCCTTGGGATCCCACAGTCCCGATATTATACCTTCGGCCTGTCTTACTTCGTCTATGCACAAAGGGCTTTCCAATGCCACAAATTATCTAACCCACTGACCACTTCTCTTCCTCTTCTTTTCTCATCATCCTCAATAGCCCATGTATTGTCAACTTCTTCCCATATGTCTTTCCCAATGTAATCCACGTGTTGTTCTCGAGCAGCCCAAAAATTAGTCCACTCAGTCCCATCTGATTTTCGCACAACCCTTACCAGCCAATAAGAATGCATCTCATCGACATATATCTCCTCCTCAAAAAGTTTGGGAAGAGTAATGCCATCAAGCACGTGGCCAAACCCATAAGATCGTGCCAAATAATCCAGAGGCCAATCATCTTCCTAATTGCTTTCCTCTTCTTCATGTTAGTAGGCTTGGATTACCGTTCGATACCATCCCCAGGTATTATCATTCCATTTTTTCATCCTATCTCAGTCGCTTCTAGCCATAATAAATGAGCATGCTGTCTGATCCTCAGTTGTTGAAACATGAGGGTGCGACAGATATACTGAACAGATATATCGGCTCAGATCTTTTGATTGCCCCAGAGACATGTAATTTACCCTAGCCTGCTTAGCATGGTTTGGTAGGAGATTAGTTGTGACATTCAGCTTTAGAGCTACAGACGGCGGAGGGATCACTTTATTGTCGATGAGGTTCTAGATCTCATGACGTAGTCTCATGCACTTATCGGTCAAATACCCGTGACCTTGGTGAAAGGTGCAGTATTGAGAAGCATTAAACCGCGGCGGTAGGGGATCAGGTATGGGCATGGGATCCAATGGCTTGATAAGCCCTTTCTCGACAAGTCAATTTAGGGCTGTAGACAATGAAACGTTGAGGGGAGTAAAGACCCTCCTTGGCCTTTGCTGCTGCTGGTCGTTGTTTGACTGTTGGGTATTGTTGGATTGCTGAGCAGAGGATGAAGGGTTTAGAAGATTCACCCCGTTCGGGCGAGACACGAGGTTGGTGGCAGCAGATTGGTTTTGGTTGATTGTAGGGAATGTTCTCCTTGGTTTCTAGTTAGGCTCGACTTTTTCGATATCCTCAGATTATATGGCGTCTTCAATCTGTACCCAAGCATCAAACAACTGTTCAAAGGTAGAAAGCGACTGTGTGATAAGGTAACGCTTCAGTGGGGACTGTAGATTCTTAACCACGATCCTCACTTGTTCTTTCTCCGTGGGCTGGTTCGTCATTTTGGCAACTTTGCCCCTTTACCTGGTCAAGAAATCAACAACAGATTTCTGATTCTCCTGGCGGGTTGTTTTTAGCTCTCGGGTGGTTACATCCAGTTGAACATTATAGCTATATTGACTGATGAATGCAGTGGCTATATCTTTCCAAGTCCTAGTTTTAGCTACCTCCAAAGAGAGGAACCACCTTTGTGTAGCCTCAAAAAGTGATCGGTGGAACAGTTGGGCTTTGAGTTGATCATCAATTCCCATGGGGGATAGGGTTTCGACATACATTCTCAGATGGATACGGGGCTCTCCAGTGCCGTCGAACTTCTCCATCTCCTACATTTTGAACTTTTCTGGCAATTTTACATCTGGGAATAGGCACAAGCCACCTACATCCAGCATGTATTCTTCTACCCATTTGGCCTTTCTCAACACCTTCTCCATTCGATCAATCTTTTCTGCCAGCGCGAATTCCCTAGACTAGACAGTAATTTCTTCCTCCACCACCATCGGGCGGGGGACCCGAGGTGGCACAGCAACTTGCGATGCCTCCTGTCCTTGGTTATTATCTCAAAAGTCTTCACCGTTCTCGTTTGTATCTTCCAGCTGTCCATTCACAATAGGCATACGGGCCTGAATCACCCGGATCTGTGTCTGACATTGATTTTGAGCTTGGGTCTGCTGCTCCATAGCTCTCTGTATCTCAGTAATAGCTCTCATTAGGGCTGTCAAGTTAACTTCGTTCTCTACCATCTTGGATGATTTAGCTGGTTGTCTGGATACTCTGTGAAGTCTGCCTGATCCTAATCTCTCTCAAACACTTGTTAAATGTACTCTTCTCGGCTCAATGGTAAACCCGAAGAAAGACCTGGATCCCAAAAGCAGAATGACTAGTATCAGATACTTTTTAGAAAAAATTCTGACGACAGATTACAAATATTTTAGATACCCGAAACAGCAAGCCACAAGTAGATAATAACGAAAGTTGAGATAATGCCCCTGCTGGGCTCATGCTGGCAGCATAACAATAGGACGACCCAAAAACCAGAATGATGGCTAAGAAGGGGATCAACTAAATCCTAAAAGGGAGGTTCATCTAAACAGATAAACAGGCAGCATTCTGGCAAGGAAACAGTTCTACCCTTCAAAGGATCGATTTGATCTAGGATTCTAACAAAAATAGACAGCACTCCGGTAGGAAAGCAGAACTAGCTCACACGGGCATAGGCGAGTTTAATACAACAATGGGGGAGAAACCAATAACCCGAGAAGATCCCGAAAGAGAGAAACTATCCTAGAAGCTTCAAAGCAAAGCACGAGCATGACCCCGAGAGGAAAACTACGGCGTGAAAACTAAACAGGGTGAAGAACAAAACCCGGGTAAGAACCCGAAGAAAAAACTAACCTAAGCAAAGGATAACAAAAAACTTGAACCGATCCCAAAAAAGGAACTATCCTAAGCTAAACAAACAATCCTAACAATACGCAATCAAAACATACAATTTAAGAAAATACATAATCCTACTAGGGTTAGCAGCACCTAATGGAGGGTTCTAAGCTACTATATGCAAGAGGCAGATTTTGGTCAATCGAATTGGGTACCTTTTGAATAGAGTTGGGTATATACCTCTCATGCCTGGAGTGGTGCAGGACATGGTCAAACAGTACGTCTGAACTCTTTTACTGCACCTATGATAGCGTAAAGTCAATAAGGGTTGTCCGTCTTCCCAACAATTCTCAAAACGGATGAACGTTCAGGGTATCGGGTCGACCAGGCAGGGAGGTTTGAAAAATAATGCATATGCATGCAAAAATACAAATAAAAAATACATATTAAGAACCAACGATGTTTTCAAGTCTAGCCCTCTTATTTGATTTTATAAACCAGTCCTCAGCAGAGTCGCCAGAAAATACTGTCGCGCCGAAATTTTGGAGTTTTTGAAAAATGATCAAAATAAGAGAATTTAAAGATGTTTGAAAAATACTTTAACACCTTGAAAACCAAATTTTGAAAACTCTTTTTTGTTAAAAATGGAGTCGCCACTTAATTTTTGAGAAAAACAAAGAAAAACAAAAATGGTTACTGATCTTTAAAACGTTTAACTAGAGAAAAAGGGTCCAGGAGCTAAGATACGAATCGAGGAAGGTGTTAGGCACCCCATTCGCCCAATCGTAAGGTTGGCATCTACTAATCATCGTTGAATCTTTATAAAATTTTTCAAATGCATGCAAATAAATAAAGTGGAGGCAAAGAGAGAACATCCAAAATTAAATACGAAAAATACATAACATACGTATATAAAACGCCAAATAAAACAAGTATCAAAAGAAAAATTCTAAATCATACGGCATACAATTTCTAACTAAAGAATACATGGAGCACATCCACATGCAATTTCATCAAAATAAATTAACTATCATGATTTGCATAAAAGAACAGGAATATGCTAGAAATTGCTAAAATTACCTAAATATGAATTGCTACAAAATAAGTTAAACTATTCTAAGCATGATTTCAAAAAAGTGACTAAATCATATATGTTATCAAAATAAACTAAGTTAGCATTAACTTGGTGAATTAATAAAGAAATAAAAAATGTAAAACAAAATATGCATAATAATCCTATAAAAAGAAAGTTTTCAAAAGAAACTTATACTAAAAATAAAAAGGTTAGGAAATGCTATTAATAAAAGAAAATCTAGCTATTCACATTTTATATTTTAAAAAAGATAAAAGAAAATGAAAAGAAAATAAGAAAATAAAAAGAAAAGAGAACGAAGTAACACTTTTAAAAAAATTATAGCTTAAGAACCTTTTTATGATTTTTGAGTTTAATGAAATGAAAGAAAAATAAAGATAAAATAAGTGCTAAAAGATGAATTACACTAATATTGAAAGAAAAAAAAAAAGAAGAGAAAATAAATGCTAGTAGAAATCAATGCTAGTGAAGAGATTTTTAAGCTATCGTTAAAAGAAAAGAAAAAAATTGAATAGAACATTAAAAAAAAAATAAAACTATATTACAAGAAGAAAAAAAAGACATGCTAACATTAAATTAAAGATTAACTAATATAAAAAAAAATACTAAATGGAATATTATAAGGAAGCTAAGAAAATAAAATACTAGAAAAAGAAATTATACAAATATTAAAAAAAAAGAAAAAGAAATGAAAAATAAAAGTTAAAAAAAAAAATTAAGCTAAAAAGAAAATAACATGAAGTATTAAACTAATATTACAAGAAAAAAAAATAAAATAGTGTTAGTAAAAGAAAATTAGACTAACTAAAAGAAAACAAAAAGAAAACAAATGTTATGAAAAATATGATTTTCCTGATTAATAGAAAAAATAATATTTTTAAATCCAATTATCAATCGCATCCATCCAAACCATTTGAAGAGAAGAAATCACAACATCAAGATTTTAACATGGAAAACCCAATGGGTAAAAAACCACGAGACATACCAAGTCCAGGAACCAAGCACTAAAACGAACAGAAACAAAAACAACTTACAGACTTTTTGACTGACACCCAATCTTCTAGTCCTAAGCTTGTATGCCGAATTCTCGTTAACTGCTCTCCACTTGATTCCCACTACTACGACTCCCCGTAGCAATCTTCTCTAGCAGAATCCTCCGTCAGAACTTATAACGCCGTCTAAGATTTGTTGTCGAATGATCTTCGATGATTTGAGTAGCACAAAATCACTCTTGAATATACTTGATGCACTAAATATTAAAGGTTCAAGAACTAAATTTTGTGCCCCCCTTATGATCTATTTGTAGATCACTAAAAGCCTAGGCAATCAGAGTTTAAGAATCTTAAAACTGCCTGGCCACCGCTTGAGCGAACGGATAACCGCTCCAGCGGTCGAGTACCCGAGACTCTTTAACAAATCATGCTTTTTCTGTTTGTACCTTGTGTAAGTCTGGGTGTACTCAGTCTTGGTCTGTTGATTTGATCACCACACAAATATCCCACTAAATTAGGAAACATAAATCCATTTTTGATTCTATCTAATCAAAGCTCAAAAGAATCCAACCCAAATCTATAGTTTCCTAAACTCCCACACAAATCCTAAACATAACAGGATTCCTAATACACTTAATAATCCCATATAAACCTGGATTTTGCCATTTAAAATAAAAACACAGAAATTAAACTAATTTAATTTCTTTACATGTTTTTTTTTTAACAAAATTTCTTTACATGTTAGAGCATTAGATTAACATAAAAAGAAAAGAAATAAAATAAAATAAAATACTAGAATTAAATAAGTGTAATATTGACAATTACAATCATTTTCATGTAAGTGCTTGGATTATAATAATAATGACATTGTTAGTCATATTTCTAAATTATATTAGCATTATTTAATGATAATTTAATAAGTTTAAATATAAGTGAGCAAATAAACAAAACAAGTGAACTAAATAAGTTAAAACTTGAATTCAAACATAAATAAAGCATTTATAAGCAATGCAAAAACATAATAAAGATGGAACAATTAAATTAACCCGATTACTCCAAAGAGGTAGAAAATAGAGCTAGAAGGACTAAGAATCCAAGCAAAGTACCTTGATTGTTAAGGAATCCTCAAGTCGAAAAATGTGCTTTAATGGTCTAATCATCGGATGGTGACCCCAAGCTAGGGTTTCAATGTAGGCGTCGGAGGTTTGGATTTCGGTATTTTGGCAGGGTTTCGGGGCCGGAGCTCAGAATTGCTCGGCGACTTGGCAGAGCTTCTCTTACTAAATCTCTCTCTAAAATTCTGTCATGAAAGCGTACGCTGGGGTACGGTATTTATAGAATTTTTCAACCAATAAGATGCTGTCACATTCTGGGGCATGTCAGGCCATTTGAAGTTGGCGGTCGCTGCAATGAAAGTTTGCGGTCGCCATATTTAAAAAGGTTCCACAAGGTTCTATTGACGGTCGCCACAATGCAAGTTGGCGGTCGCCAGGTTGGAGGTGGTTGTCGCCACTTTTGGCTAGGGTTTCTATGTGGTTCTATTGACGGTCGACATAATGAACATGGCGGTTGCCATATTGGAAATGACTTGTATAGCAAGTTATTGGTGGTTCAACATAATTTCATTGGTTTGAAGGTTTTGGGTCTAAATACCGAGCTTGGATCATTCCCTGAGGATCGTATTGAGATACTATTCTAACTGTTTTCATCATCGAATTCACCTAAAATTGGGCGGGGTCAAATTGAGGTGTCTACAGTATAGACTAGGTTCAAATTTTTCACTATGCCCACTTTGCATTTCCTTAACCATTCATCATCAACCTCTCCCTTTATAATGTTCTCTGCAGCCCTATTAGTGTCATCCAGCTCCTCCTTCTCCCCTTCCACTACTACTCGAGCATATGTTCTTGAGTCTCTTTTTGCTTCTTTACTAATGATGTGTGCTTCGTGTTCATGCTGGTCTATTGCTTTTTGTGAGCTTGTTACTGTAGCCCTTTTATTGTTTGGCCCATACTTTGCTAATGAGACCTTCAGTTTGAAGCGTCCCAACCATACTCCATTATACTTGTCTATAGCCTCCTTAGCCTTGCTGAGTGATTTAAACCTCACAAAACCAAACCGTATGTGTGTGTGTGTGTGTGTGTGTGTGTGTGTGTCTTTTCTCTACTTAGCCAACCATTGTAGATCTCCTATAGGAGGTTGTCTACAAAGATTGTGTGCCCTCCATTTGAGTGTCCATTGCTTTGCTGCCATTGTTGTGCCTGTGGTTGCTTCTTTTTTTCCTTACATCTCTACTTACAAACTGGTAATACGATGAAACATGTAATTCACAATTCAATTCTTTTCTAATAGATTTTCATATAACCCATAGCAGAGAGAGTTATTAGTGACCTATCTATAATATTATAATAAAATATTGTGACATCTATGGGCTCCAAAGTTTTAATTCATTTTTTAAAATTTTTAATTTTTAAAAGAGATAAATACATGTGTGACAATTTGATTGGTTCTCGTCTATAAATTTATATTTCTTAAAATTGGCTTTATACTACAAAACAATCATTTTCTAAATGGGCATAAAGATATTGACTACCATTTTGAATGTAATGGTTCTAATATATCTTCTAACAAAAATCTTGCTTAATCTGTTCTCCATTATTATATATTTTACACATAATCTATACTTCTATATGATAGAATATATTTATTTTAAGATTTATTTAAAGCTAAAATAATTTTGTATCTTTTTACAAAAAAATATAGGTAAATATTATAACAAAATATTACAATTATTCTAAGCATTTTTATTTTGAGAATTTATCGTAAATCCATATTTTTTGTAAGCTTGAAAATGGATAGGATGACAATTTAACAAAAGAATTTTTTTAGGTTTACAGCAAAGATCCAATGAGCTCAATTTACTATCAATAAAGTATAATAAAAAAATTGTAGAAATTTTAATTTATTTAGGTGCTATAAAAGGCTTGCATAGCATGTTTTAACATTTATTACTTTCATTTTGTGCATAGAATGAGCTTTTTGCTAGCTTATCATTATCCGAACTTGTTCAATGCATTTGTAGAATTTTACAAAGCTAAAGTAATTTAAGGAAAAACAATATTAGAGATACATAGTGAAGGGGGCCGAAGGGAATTTGGGCTGGCCTACTTGAGGCCCATTTGATTCCAACAGGAAGACCGTAACATGCGGCCCAGAGCTAGTGAACAAGTCATGCAAGGCCGAACAAGTCAAAGTAATTCGAGCTACATATGTCGTATGAAATGGGCGGCTAGATCAGCATAACGTCAGTTGTGTGACCGAGTTTCAGGCATTAACGAGTGTAGCTTGACCAAACAAGGAATATTAATGACGATTAGACCAAGATAGTACATTAACCGTACAGTAATCGGTTCATGCTATATGGGTCTGACTCAATCATTTGCAAGGTGAGGCCTATGATGGGATTAAGCCATTATGAGTTCTAAAATGAAGGTACAACATTCAGCCTCTGTAAGAGGGGATGAAGCTGAAAGGATCAGGTATGAGAAAAAACATTCCATTAGCCAAAACTCTATCTATTTATTTACTCACGGTTTCTCTTTCATTGATCTCTCTCTAAAGCCCACTGCTAACTTAATCGTTGAAGTGGCTTTCGGCACTTGTCGTTGGCCAGTTCATATTTGCCACGGTGTGCAGGTCATTCATACAATCTAGAGATTTATTCAGACTAAACCCAACCCACATTAACTTAACACATTTACGAATCAACCTAGTACACATAGTATTAATTTGGTAGATTGTATTACTGAGTAACATGATTTTTTTAAATACATTCTTTATTTTCTCTTATTAGAAATTTTCGCATTTCTCTTTGCCTCTCAAAATGTAATTCAAACACAACATAACTAACCTTTTTTGCTTTCACATCCTTCACTTTCATTTCTAATTTCTCAATCAAAACAAAGGATAAGGGTCTCTTTGATTAAGAAAAAGGATGAAAAGTGAAAATGGTAGAAAATAATATGAAAGAAAAAGAAAGAAGTAAAATTATTTTCTTGCGTCTAATATTTGATTAGAATAATGTTTTTTTTTGTCAAAAATGATTAAAAAATTTAGATTCTCAATTTAATAAACATAAAAGTTGCAAGAAAGTGGTTGTATTTATATAAATCGTCCACATTGGTGGGAAATATGATCAAATTTGAATAGTATGAAAATGCTATAGGGTGCACCCGCATACTATATGAATTCTTAAATGAGCCTATATTTGTATAACTAAAATTTAAGGTTAAAATAACCAAAAATTGAAATTAAAATAATTATACATGAGCCTAAAATTGTCATAACTAGAGCGAAATTTGAAATATATGCCCAAAGATCAAAGCAAAAATAAATAAAAGCCATATATATTTATTGAAATGATCAAGGGATGCACACCATAACCGATTATGGTACAAATCTTTGAGCTTAGAATTGTCATAACCAAGACTAAAATTGATGATCAAGGGGTACACAACATAACCGATTATGGTACAAATCTTTGATCTTAGAATTGTCATAACCAAGACTAAAATTGCCATAATATCGATCCTAATTTTATCGTATACACAACAACAATAAGAACAACAACAACAACAATAACAATAATAATAAACACCAGGGTGCACGTACACCATAGAATTTTCCTTAAAAGTAAGATAATTGTTCTCACATTCAGAGAAAAATTATTTTTTTTCTCCATCTTTTATGGAAATCAAAAGTTCTAAGTTTGTAAACTTAAAAGAGTTGTGAAAAAACTAAAAGCTAAAGGATTGAGCTTAGAGGGGAGGTGAATAAGCCAATAAAATTTAATTTTTTTTTTTTTAATAAAATTTTTTGATTCTTTTAAAAACAAAGATAAAAACTAAAAATACAACCACCAAAATATAAGAGATTTAATGTGAAAATCCTAGGGTATACCCCCGGGATAAAAGTCACGGCACCAATACACAATATTCTACTATGAATCAACAAGAGTACAAGAAACACAATGAGAAAGGGTTTACAACCATTAACCCAATATAGACCTAACTCTGCTTTTTGACTTGGCTTCCAGAGCACCTTATTGATTCCATAGCAACCACGAACTCAACGACTCGATCACCGTTTGATGACAGCTTCGAGTTAACCCAGCCAAATGTGTGAATGATGTGAAAATGAGTATATATGAAAAATGTGATTTTATGGAGAATACACAACTTAAAGTATTTGAAAAACTCTTGAATGTATTTAAATACACTTAGGTTGTTACAAAATGGAGTGAAAATGAAAGAATAAATACTATGCACTTAGAGAGAGAATGTAGCCTTCTTAAATGTTCAGAAGACACTCCTCAAACCTAATCAATGAAACTATTAAGCTTATATACCAAACATGGCTTAAATAGGATTGGTTGATGTAATGAGTCTGGGCGCTCAAGCGCCTAACGAGTGCTTTACGAGCGCGTATGGGAGCTCAAGAGCCAAGTGAGCTCTATGTAAGCGCATTGACTCATCGCTCGAAAGGGCTCAAAAGCTTAGCAAGCGCCTTCAACCACTCTCATAGAGCGCTTAAGAGCATTGTGAGCGCCTTGCGAGCGTTGCTCACTGGAAAAAAAGGGGGCAATAGGGGTGCTCAAGCACCTAGAGAACGCCCTAAGAGCGCTTAACACTAGAAAGCTGGTCACAGGGGTGCTCAAGCGCTAAGCGAGCTCTAAGCGAGCACTGCTCTCTGGAAGATAAGCGCTCAAGTGCTTAACGAGCGCTAAGCAAGCGCTATGCGAGGGCCAGTGAGGCTTAAGCCACAAGTAACCTTAGGAACTATCCATGTAACGTAAAAAGCTTTTTATGCAGGAAACAAACTAAACATGCAATGATTACGCACAAATGAGGCCATATACCTTATTAGGGTTACCGAATAAAGTCTAGCAAGTCCACCAGTGCAAAGCCCAACGATGAGGAGAGCGGAGACACTAGACAAATTCCTTGACCAAACATAAAACAAAAACAGGGGTACAGACTTCGACGGTTTTGTTGAGGACCGAAAATAGCCAATTATACTAGCAATCTCTCCCTTTGGCATTTCTGGGACAAAACCCCATAAACATACAACTGACTCAATACAAGAAAAGAATTAGATACAAAGAGATCCACAAACTCTTAGAACCTAGAAACTAATCAAGAGGCATAGAGGCTGCATAACCTGTAGAAGAACTACACACCAACGTCAACAAGGTGAAGAGTAATAACATGATATTTAAAGCATGGCTATAACAATAATCATACATACAAAATGACATATGAAGTGCAATGAAGAAATCACAAGTCACGAGAATAAAGAAAAAGGTCATGTAAATATATAGCATTGCTCCAAAAACAGCAAGTTTAAGTACATGGATACAAAAATGATAGGCTGAGAAAAAAACATCAACAGAAGTACATCAAGCCTATCTACGTACATAAACTACTACAACTACTAGATACATACAAGAGAATAAACAAAAAAAACTAAGTTCTCCCCCATTTTGTCATAGAGACGCCGAGGGGAAAAACAAACAGTAGAGCTAGTCCTCGCCGAGAGGAGCCTCGTCGTCGATTTTGGCGTAGTCCACGTCGAGCCGCTACTGGATACGTGCAAGTTGAAGTTCAACAGAAGCTAGCTGCTCTTAGAAAGTGACGAGTGTCCTATCGTGAGCATCGAACCTAGCCTCGAAGCGGGCAAGATACTAAAGCACCTAAGCCATAGGGTCAACAGCAGTATCACTGGCAGGAGGAGCCATCAACAAAGGCGGTAGAGGAGCAGAAGATGTGGACGTGCCAGCGGTAGAACTGGATGCAACGGCCAGGGGACAGGCAGTTGGAGATGCATCGATAGCAGGTAGAGGAGGAACTAGAGCGACGTGAAGAGGACGGAAAGCAGGGATGATTGTTGGATACTCAAAAGGGGCACATTCTCTAACCGAGGTGGCAGAAGGATCCATGTCCAGATGTGCAGCACTGAGACTCTCGGTCTGCAAGGAGATATTTCCCTTGGAGTAGAGCACAGGCTCCTCTGGAATGGTCGGAACAGAACAAGACCAACAGAACCGAGTAAGGAGGGAGCAGAAAGGAATATTGGTAGTACCCGAAGGGCGTTAGGCATAGGAATGAATAATGTACCAAATGTGACAGGGCAGGGTGATGGAATACCCATGCTCGATGGCATACAAAAGATCAGCACGAGGCCCGGTGATGTTGGAAGTATGTCTAGTGGGCTCGATAACAGAAGCAATAATCTTATTGAGGGTACAGTAATTAGGTGCCAGGTGGGGTTGCTTGAGGTGAGTGACATAGTTGTAGGCACTGTTAGAGAGCTCACGGGAAGCCTCCCCACGTGAGGGATGGAAGTTGGCGCCTAAAGGATACTTAGGATCCTCGACATGAGGGACATCATATAGGGAGACAATGTCCACGACTAAGAAGATAAGAATACGGCCACGGACCCGAGTGGTTAGAGACCACTGCTCATGGTCAACCGAGGTGACGTTCGCATAGAACTTGCAAACCATCTCATGTAGTACCTCAAGGTGACCGGAGCACAGACCAATCCAACATCGCTGAGCAAACTGCTCAGCTAAGCCAGTATGAATGAAACTGGACACAAGAACATTCCTCTCAATGAGGATGCCTCGTCTGGCTAGCACATTGTAGGTCGTATGGGTCTTTGGAGTGGAAAGAGGGTCGTAACCCAAGGACCGAGCATGAGGCCATTTCCACCCACGGGACTTGGTCCCACTAGTAGAGGCACTGGTAAGAAAGCAAAGAAGACTAATGATGGAAAGTAGAAGAAGAACGAAAAAATAGCAAGAAAGAAAAGAAAGAGAGGAAGCCATATCCATCGAAGGAGATAGAACCGGAGCTATAGAGGAAACACCGAAGCAAAAACTTCGAAGAACGCTGAAGAACACGAAGAACATGAAGAACATGAAGGAGATGGAGGAGAGGTGAGAGAGAGAGAAATCTAGAGAGAGAGAGGAAAGGAGAGAAATGAGAGAGAGTGAGGAAGAGGAAGGGACAGCGTCACCCTTAAAGGGCTGAAAATGCGCGCAGGCGCTCAAGCGCTGTGCAAGCACACAGCGAGCTCGTGTCAGCACTCAAGCACTGTGTAAGTGCACAGCGAGCGCATTTAAGGCTGGTAGGCTGGTATGCGCGCATGAGCAATCAAGCGCCATACGAGCGCATAACGAGCACTTGAAGACGCTCAACACATGCAAGTTGAGAACAACAAATATTTTTTTTTATTTTAAAATATATAAAAAAAAATTTCCATGCATGAGCAATTCAATGACAAGACTTAGTGGAGAATTCATACTAAAATTCGAGCATATGAAAGTTGAAAGAGTAACATGAGATACAAATATCAATATATTCAAGTGACGGTCGCATGCATCAACTTAGGATAAAAATTCTCAAACTCATAACTCTATCAGGTATAAACGATGAACTCTGTGGCAGAGGAGCAAGAGACTGAAGAGAGGTAAGTGAAGAGATAACCTAAGAACCAAGTTTCAGACACCGATCAAGATAGCATTGAAGTCAAACCACTTAGCATTTGAACCTTGAGTCGTATGCACAAACCTCAGTCAAGGAAAGAGAGATAAGTCAAGGCACACAGCCATATATATATATATATATATATATATATATATATACCTTTTGATATGTTTTTCTCTTTTTTTATTAGAAGGGAGGAGACAAAGAGGAAATCCTTCAAAAGATAGTATCACCCAGAGGAGATAAGCAGCATCTCGTAGGCCATCATAAATACAAGGATGGGTAGAAGGACATGAGGGAAAGAAACTTAAGGTAAACTACAAATATCGGTTATCCAAGCAACCAAAGGAATCAGATCAAATCGACCTTACTACCTCATCAGGACAACATACTTTAAGAGAGTGTGTGCGCATAGAGGTGAGAATTAGATTTTTAAACATAATATTAAGTACTAGCAAGAATCACAAAAAATTAAAAATCTGATGCACATGAGGATTCATCAAATAGCTATGCAAAATAAAAGTAAGAAATCACACCTCATCCAAGTCCAAGATATGCAAATAAAGGGCAAACACATAAGCGCACAATCAAGCACACAAGCATGCAATAGACACCGAGAAAAGAAAAAGAAAACATAAGCAAAGAGAACAAGGAAAGAATCAACTCTTGAGGAAAAAAAAGGTACACCCAAGAATAATAAGGAACCCCACAACCTAATCCATAGAGATTAAACCAATAGACATTCTAAAGGATTCAAACCTAGAGAAGTCCAAGGGTTTAGTGAAAATATCGGCCTTTTAATCTTTAGTGGGAAAGAACTCGAGGGTCACAACACCATCTTCAACAAGATGTCGGATAAAATGATGGCGAATGTCGGTGTGTTTGGTGCGAGAGTGTTGAATAGGATTTTTGAAAATATTGATAGCACTAGTATTATCACATAACACAGTCATAGTGCTTTGGGTAAACCCGTAATCCTGAAACATTTACCTCATCTACAACAATTGAGTGCAACTACTCCCAGCTGCAATATATTCTGCCTCGATAGTGGATAAAGAGACACAATTTTGCTTCTTGCTATGCCAAGCAACCAAGCAGTTACCCAAATAAAAGCACCCTCCCGAGGTACCTTTTTGGTCATCAATATTTTCAGCCCAATCGACATCAGAAAATTCTACAAGATCCGTGTTGGTATCATGAGGATACCACAACCCAAGACTCTTGGTCCCTTTCACGTAGCGTATGATACGCTTAACGGCGGTAAGATGAGACTCTTTGGGACAAGCTTGGAACTGGGCACAAACCCCATTACTAAAAGATAAGTCTGGACGACTAGCAGTTAGTTACAAGAGGCTCCTTGTCATACTCTGATACAAAGTGGGATTAACATCTTTCCCTTCAGAGTCTTTTCCAAGTTTGATGCTCGTACTCATGGGAGTTCGGGATTCATTTTCGTAATCTAAGCCAAACTTTTTAACAAGGTCGTGGGCATACACAGATTGAGATATAAAAATGCCATTTTTTATTTGTTTGACATGAAAAACCAAAAAATAGCTTAATTCCCAACCAAGCTTATTTGAAATTCATGGCTTATCTCAGCACTGAAGTAGTGAGAGTAATGATCCAAGGTAGAGCCAAAAATAATATCATTGACATAAATTTGAGCAACGAGCAAGTTATCCTCAATTTTCTTTAAGAAGAGGGTTCTATCGGCTCTCCCTCGAACAAAGCCAGAATTTAGAAGATGGTCCGTGAGCCTTTCATACCAAGCCCGAGCAGCTTGTTTGCGACCATAGAGAGAGCATGTTTTAGCCTAAAAACATGAAGGGGATGGTGAAGGTCTTCAAACCCTTTAGGTTGCTCAACGTAGACTTCTTCTTTAATGTCCCCATTGAGAAAGACAATTTTAACATCCATTTGATATAACTTGAAGCAAAGGCAACATGCTATAGCAAATAGAAGTTAGATGGACTTAAGACGTGCAACCGGAGCAAATGTCTCATCAAAATCAATTCCTTCAATTTAGAAATACCCTTGGGTAACAAGCCTAACTTTGTTTCTAACAACACCACCATTTTTGTCACATTTGTTTTTAAAAATTCACTTTATTCAAATGACGTTGTTATTGCTAAGCCGTGGGACAAGAGACATATCTCATTCTTATCAAATTGTTGAAACTCTTCTTGCATGGCAATAATTCAATTTTCATCACCAAGAGCTTCTTTTAACTTTTTTGGTTCAAAGAGGGAGGTGTAGCACACATAGGTGATTTCATTTTCAGTGTGTGCTTTTTTTCTTGTCAACATGCCATCCATAGGGTTCCCAATGACAATGTCAATAAGATGATTCAATTTAACCCTGGTAAATGGTTCTTTGATGGGTGTAGGATATTCCTCATCTTGAGAAATTTGATCACTTGACACATGCTCATCAACACCTTCACTCTCTAAACTGGGTTCATCACAAGACGAGTCAGAAATAGACTCATTGGGAGAGGTAGAACTCTCTCCCTCAAATACATGCCACACTTTCTTGCTATCGGTAGAACTTAACTCATCTACCGTGGTGTCATCCACCACAACATATGCCGACTCAACTAGAGCCAAAGTTCTCAAGTTAAACACCCGATAGGCTCTGCTAGTGGTAGAGTAACCTAGAAATATCCCTTCATCACTCCTAGAGTCAAACTTTTTCAAAGACTCACTATCCCTAAGAATGTGATATTTGCTTCTAAAATCTCTTAAATATTTGGTACTAGGTTTCTTTCCATTCTAGATCTCATAAGGAGTATGAGAGGTTCCGAGCCTAAGATAAACTCTATTAATGTTATAGCACGCGGTGTTAATTGCCTTGGCCAAAAGATTTCTAAGCACTCTCTTGGCATACAACATGACCCTTGCCATTTCTTGCAAGGTCCTATTCTTTCTTTTCACAACTTCATTTTGTTGAGAAGTTCGGGGTACAAAGAATTCATATTTAATACCTCTATCATCACAGAATTTCTCCACATCGGAGTTTTCAAACTCCCTTCCATGATCACTTCTAACACGGGTTATGGAGTAACCCTTTTCATTTTGAATCTTTTGGCAAATGGTTTTGAAACTCCCAAAAGTGTCAGATTTTTCCCTCAAGAATCCTCCCCAGGTAAAACGAGATTAATCATCAACAATAACAAGGATATACTTCTTCCCACCTACGCTTTCGATTCTAGAGGGGCCCATTAAATTCATATGCAAAAGTTCGAGAGGTCACGTGGTAGCAACAAGATTCGTCTTTCTATGTGGACATTTTATTTGTTTCTCTTTTAAATAATCATCACACACAAGGCCCTTACCACTAACCAATTTGGGAACCCCCTTAATGAGTTTCCTTCCGGTGATTTTAGACAGATCAACAAAATTAATGTGGCCCAATCTTTGGTGACACATTTCTACCTCATCAAGCAATATCAAGTTGCACACATTATTAGATTCATGGACTATACAATTGCAATTATCAGAAAATCAAGTACCCTTAATAATGCATACACCAGAAGAGTCAATAATAGAACATCCATTTTGTGTGAATTGAATATTATGCAAGTTATCACAGAATTATCCTATGCTCAAAAGGTTGGCATTTAGGCCCTCCACATATAAAACCTCTTCCAATCTAGGAAGGCTACTGGACATGATCACACATTTTTTCTATGATCTGTCCTATGTTTCCATCTTCAAATGTCACATTTTTCCCAGAGTGTTCCTCAAAGGGGACAAACAAAGATTTATCCCAAGTCATATGTCTTGAACACCCACTATCCAAGAACCACAATGAAGTATAAGGCAAACATTTTCTTTTCTTTTCCAAAAATGTTGGTGAGATTGCTTAGTAGAAAACTTTACTTATTGTGAGTTGGCTTTCTTATTCTTAGGTGCAGGGGGTTGAGGAAACTTATGACTTAGCTTAATGAGCTTCATGTTTCTAAGATGAAAGAAACTATCCACAACTTTAGCCAAGTGGTATACTTCATCAAGAAGATGGGACGATTGTTTGGCAAGGTCATTAAGATGATCCAAAGGATGGTTATCATGACTAGCCAGATGAGATTTTGGTTGATACATAGGTGTTCCCAAGATGGATAGACTATTCGGAGGACTTCTAGAGACCTTTTTGTTCATGAGCTTAAAGCAATTAGGCCATATGTGGCCTAGAACTCCGCAACGATGACATGTGGGCACACCATTTTTCTTACGAACAAGTCTCTCACTCTTGATACGTAGACTAGGAGAAGTGGATGATGTGGCAACGTTAGAAGCACTAACAAAAACATCCTTCTTAGGATCACCTGTAGTCTTAGGTTTCAAGGATGGTGGGTCTAGGTACCCAAAACGGCTCTTATTTCTAAAAAAAGAAGGCAACTCAGTGATCCGAGAAGCTGCTTCACTTCTCTTCATCATGGAGTTAGATTCAGATAGGTCTTTCTCAAGTTCAAGAATCCCAGACTTAGCGGCTATCAACTCGCCTAGGTATTCAAGTCTCTCTTTCTCAATGTGAGCAAACTTATCAGACAAGTTCGCTTTGTGAGTCTTAAGATTCTCAACTTCTATGGTCTTTTCACTAATTTCATTTTTTTAGAAAGCCCATTTCCCTCTCTAGAGTTCTAAACCTCACCTTGATTTTTTGTTTATCTTTCTTGAGTTTTAAACACTTTTTGACAAGTTAATCATAAGCTTAATGGATAGATTCAATCTCATCATCATCATTACCCTCACTTTCTTCACTAGACTCATCTAGGAACTCGGTGGTTAGAGATTCACTTTGGCCACAACTTACATGGGAGGAGTCACTATCGATGGGGAAACTAGAGTGGTCGGAAGATCCTATGGTGGCTACTAACACAGCAAAGTTGGATTTATCGACTTTATCATCGGACTCACACTCATTCGATTCTTCATCTTCACTCTCCTCATCGCAAGCAACTATAAAACTCTTTTTCTCCTTCTTTTTGCGGGTGTTGGCACATTCAGCATGAATGTGACCAAACCCATGGCGTTTGTAACACTGAATCCCTTAGGATTTTTTGGAACTAAATGGGGTACTACGTTTGTCACTACCACTTGAAGTGAATTTCATACTCGAAAAAGACAACTTTGAGTGTGAAGGTTATAATTGCATAGGAATTTATCGTATTATACATGTGGAGAAAAGTGAAGTTATGTGAACCACGTGACCTTCCATGTCTCTTTAAGGATTGCCTTTCGCTTTTTTTTTTGTGAGGGATTTGAATTAAAGTTTTTTTATTAAAAAAATTATTTTTTTCTTGTGAAAGTTTGATTGGTTGATGGATTGGCTTATGAGGAGGTTATGGGTGTTTCTTAATTTAATTTTCAAACTTTACATAATGTAGGAATTTATTTTTATTCGTTTTATTTCTTAAATTTTAAGCATTTTAATTAATTATAATAATTATTGTTTTAAAAATTCAATATTCATTTAATTTACTTTTTCTTTTAATGTTTTATTTTTCCTATTAATCAGATTTTATGTACAAGAGAGTGCTTTTCGCACTTTAATAATTGAGTTGAAGAAATTGATTCGAAAGTGCCATTTAGAGGTATGAGTCATAATTAGAAAATATTTTATTAAAAATTTAATTTTGTTTAATTTTATTATAAAAAAACTGTACATAACCTCTATTATATAATCCCTTTTATGTAATTTATTGGTTAGATTGTTTATTTTAAATAATTGATCGAAAATGCTTGGAGAGATAATTGTACGTCTTTTAAAAAATAATTAAATTAATCGAAAGTGCCTTTAGGCACGGGTTATACCATAGTTTAGAATATATTGTAACTTATAACTAAAATTAAGTCTAGTTCTTCAAAAATAATTAGCGATTAAATAAAAAAATTATTTAAATTTCTAAATTAGTTAAAAGTAGTGGATTGTTGTTTCAAAAATTCATGAATTGTTAGTAGAATATTGTTGAATAAAATATAAGAAGAATAATTTTTAAGTGATATTTGATGAAATAATTTTGGTTTTTTTTAGTGTAATAATTTTTGATTATTTTGGTGTTTCTTTGATATTATAACATTTGTTATTTGTTTCCTACTTCACAAATGTAGACTGCTTATTTGGTTAAAAAGGTTACAAAAAAAATTCCCTTTTTTGGGCCAAATAACAACTTTCTTAAAAAAAAAAAAAAAAAAACTAGCTTAAACACCAAGATTACCAAACACATTCAGTTTTCTTTTTGCATTTTTTACTAAAAGAAGGTCAGAAAGGTAAAAGACACAAAAAAATATCTTAATAAATCAAAGTTTTATTGAATTCACGTAATAGTTTTTTCTTGAAGTTATTTTTTTTTTAAAAAAACTGTTTATAAAATTTATAAAAATTATTAAAGTCTATCAAGTGCCCCAAAATTCCCTGCGCGTGCTTTAGCACGTCCGCTATGCCTTGGCTGCAAAGACGGAGCTACGAAGGGCTACGAAGGGCCCAATGAGGGCCCATTGCCCTCACAAAGTTTTAAAATTTTTAACTTTAACTCTGTGTAATTTAATATCTAATAATTATGGGCAAAGAAAAATTGTAACACATTCCAGCATTCATATAATTGACAAAAGAATCATTAAATACCTGGTTGTAGATAACTGTTATTGCGAGAATATTGAGATTTGGGCGTATCTTAACCTCGAATCACTCGAGTATACATTTCAATACCAATAGGGACTATGTATCCAGATGAGTGAGGATTGTCGAACAAAGACGATGAGACTGGTTTTAGGGCTCGAGTCAATCACCGCCTCTGCAGCTCGAACTCAAGCTACTGACCTTTCAGTAGCTCGGATAACTAACTACATGTCACTACTTCAGGTTATAAGCACTCAGGAGAGTCGAGCAACTCGACCCCTAGGTATGGGTCATAGAAAAGCTATCGAATGATTTGAAATAGCCCAAGCAACTTGAGGATTGTATAACTAAGGGTTGAGTGGCTCGAGTTGTGTATAGCTTGGCTAGTCGAGTAAACCAAAGATGCAAGTGGCTCGGCCAGTAGACTCGGATGACCCAAGGTTGGGATGGCTGAAAAGCCCGAGCAATTCAATAGGCTCTCCGAAGGACTTAATCATTTCATATAGGAAATCGAACCACCAAAGTACCAACAGCTCGGGTGTCTGAACAACTATATAAAAGACTACATAGTATTTTATCGCACAGACTATGAAATATAGCTCATATTACAAACAAAGACATTCCGCAGCATAGACTGTGAAGTATAGCACATAATATAACAGTAGCTCTGACTACTTGACTATACTTCCATGGCACATACCATGAAGACAGCACAGACTGTATTATCGCCACGACGTAGGTCGTGAAGACAACATAGACTATAACGTAGCTGTGATTATCTATTCATCAAGATATAGCACCGACTATGTGGCTCAGCACAGGCTGAACAGCCAAGATATAGCACAGACTATATGAATATAGATTCCTCTAAGAATCGAGAGACTGTCCTAGAGACAATGAAGACAATAGCAATACAGTCCTGCACGGGACGTTGGGATACATGTGATTTGGTGGCTAAGAAAATGATTTGTCAGACTATAGGACCCTCCCCCTCGAATCACTCGAGTGACCCCGAGTCACACCACCCAAGTGGGTCGGGTATTAGGCCCAAGTGGGTCGGATACCCACGGGGCACCTGTTGGCCGACCTACTTGAGTTGGAGTAGAACACTACCTGGTTGATTATCGGATAGAATCCCTTGATTCCCTGAGATCACCTTTCATGATCTAATTATATCTCTTCAAGAATCCTATCCCAATTCTAACATAACTCTTCTGAGTATTATAAATAGGAGGGATAGTGATGCTTCTGGGATAATCAAATTTTGATAGCTAGCTACCTCGTTCATACTGCCAATATTCTATCCTTAATTAGCCTTTTCCTTCACCCAACCTTGTCTCTCTCTGTTCTGTGCTTTTGATCACTTTGCATATTTCATCTCTCTAGTTATTCTTTGATTAATCATTCTAAAATAACCCCTACACTGGCTATTTAATTACTGTTTTGACCCTATTATATATTTTTTTAACACACCTTTATCCTTAATATAAAAGCAAAAATTACCGCCCACTGCGTCATAATCCATCCATCAAAATCATTTAGGCAATTGGGTTGCATTCATTTATCTCATAGTATCAAATCTGAAATCCCATTTGTAGCTCGCAGTGTTCGCAATCACAAACAAAATGACGCAAGCTTGTCATCGTTGAATCTTATGCCTTATGGCTCTATCGTCGCCTCATGCCACCATAGTCACCACACGCTACTGCTGTCGCTATCGCATGCTGCCTCCATCGTTGATTCAATTTCTTACACAACAACTGTCGTCGTCTTACGCCATCATCGCCGCGTGACCGTCTCAAGCGTGACTGAGTCCAAATCTTAACTCTCTTCTTTTTGTTCTCCGTGAAGCGTTGATCAATTTGCTTCTCTCTTGTGATCCAGGTAGGAGATTTGTTGAAATGTGAACTGATTTGTTGAAACATGAATTCATTTGCCCTAATTTTTATATTTTTAAATCACCCTAAATCCAATTTTTAAAATTTTAATTTGGTGAACTAGTGATTTGATACTAAAATAAAATATATTTAATTTTCATTTTTCTTATTGAGATTTGGATTGCATTCTATTGTTCTAGATTTTTAATTTAGTTCACTTGTGAGTTGTGATTGATTTTATATTTTTTGAGAAATATTAACTTATGGAGAATTGTTGATTTTTTGTCGAATTATATTAATTATGGAAAAATATTAATTGAATTGGATTATATTATTTTAATTATTAAATTATTATGTATCATTTTCAAATTATGAAAAGTTGTCGTGATCGAATATAAATTATAATTTCATATTAGAAACAACTATAAACCTTTTGAGTAGCATTTTAATATTTTTTTTATTGTCAAACTCCAAATCTAAAATAATTTTTGCTCCGCTCCTTGGCTCTTGAGAGTATTGCAAAGATTTCCTACGTACCTAACAGCTAATTCGACCCAAAATTGTGATGCAATCTTTGTGATAATTTGATATGTATCAACTTGAAAAATGAATTTTCAAAATGGGTATTCGGAAATCTGACAAATAGTGGGGTTACCCAATAGAATCATAGAATTTAATTTATGTGAAAACTGTTTAAATTAAATATTTATCTTGTTTCTCCTTGTGGATAGGAAAGATATTTCTCCATTGAGGCTCTTATTGGTAATTTTGAGTTTTAGTTTTTTGGCTAAAAATGTCAAAAAGCCAAGATTACTCGTTTGGCAAAAAAATTAAAAAGCTAAAAAAATTAAAAAGTCAATTTAAAAAACAAACTCTTATAATATTCTATTCAAACTTCCATTACTTTTAAAATACAATAATACCCTTTATTCATAATTTATTTATTACTACTACCAACTGCATATAATTGTTAATATCAAATATATAGAAGAATAAAATTGTCCACTTCAAATAAAAAGCAAAAGAACTAACTTTTTACCCAAACAACCAACTTAAAAAAAGTTAGCTTAAAAGTTAAGTTATCAAATAATATATTTTGAACCAAATTGAGTTTTTTTGCTAGAAACGTAAAAAAGCAAGCTTTTAAGCTAGTTGCCAATCGGGACTTGATTCTCTCTATTTTCATTTATTTTGAGTGAGTGTGGTTCACTTCTGTTGTATTTTAATTATTGAAAATTTTATCTCAAATCCTATTTAAGTTGGGATAGATTTCTAGTCTATCACATTACTAAATTTTTACCACAATAATTTTATTTCTTGAAGAATTCTGAATACTATGGATTTGTACGAGTTTAATTAGTATTGAACTCGACTAGCACAAGTAGGGTTAGATTAGGTCTTCGTTCCTCTCCTATAAATATGATTATATATTCAGATAATTATGGTATGCAAATTGTTTGAAAGAGAAAATTTATACGAGTCAAGTAATTTATAATTCATTCTCCATATATTGAATTTTGACACCTGTGAACATAAGTAAATTGCCGAACCACGTAAAATTTATTTTTTTGTATTCGTTTTTTATTATTTTCGACCTTTGTTGCACAACAAGTGGTATCAAAACTTTGGTTAAAGCTAGTCTTTTGCTCTCTACCCGGGATTTGAAATGATCAAAAATTGCTTTTGAATTTATTAGAAGTTTCGTCTCGTCAAGATGATTCCAACGGTATATTATATGTCAAAAAACGGAGTTCCGACGCGCCCTCACGCTCCAATTAAGTCCCTGCAATATTTGTGGTATGCCAAACGCTTCCTTCGTCTATTAAGATAATTGCTACTGATTTAGAGGGGATAATTGTTACAGTTTTGATTCGGTGAGGATAATTGACGAAGGAACAGGATAATTGTTACAATCTTTCAAATATAAATCAATGATATTTTGCTAGGTCAGTTGGTATGCCAAACGCTTCCTTCGTCAGTTAGTATATCTTAGCAATTTTTTTTTCCAAATCAAAGAGGTACCCAAAGTTTTTGGTCGTTTTGAATTCAATAGCGACATCAGATTTAATCAATTTATCTTCTAAAATTTTGTTTTGCATTATTGAAGCGTAAAAGCGGTTGTTTTAGTCTTATTCAAGCATCGAATATTGTTTGTGGTGGTGTTTGAGAATTCTGATGGTCGAATCTCTTGAGGGTTTTGTTTGTTGGGTTCGGGTTGGTTATTTATATCATTGATTTATATTTGAAAGATCGTCTATTTGAATCTTCTGAAGAAGTCAAATGTTTGAGGGTTTTGTAGCAGATACAGTCTGTTTTGTTCGTCTAGAGAAATCTATTTTGTTTATTATGAGGAGTTTGATCTTTAGTTGGAGTTTGATCTCAGATGAAATTTGTCAATAAATGAATTTTTTGTGTATCGGTTATTCAGTTACATTTGTTGGTTGAGGATATGCTGACAGTTTAGATAACAAGATGCGTCATTTGGGTCAAGTTTCAATACGGCTTGATCTTGACAAAATTTAGTAATTTGAGTCGCTCAATCCGGTTCACATTTGGTTTGAACATGATCTGTGTATCTATTCGTATTTTGTTTAATTTTAAAATTTGGCACCTCTTGGTGCATTTGGCGTATGAAGACATATTTGGAAACAGTATCAATATATCAATATGTCTAATTTAAAGTTTTGGTAACCTTGAGTGAATTTGGTGCCACATAGCGCATTTAGAAGTAGAGTTAAATATGCTGATTTTTTCGATTCAAAAATTTGAGCACCTTTAATACATATGGTGGTGGCATTGATATGTTGATTTGTTTGGGAGATGAATTTTTGTAGAAATAGTTGGGAATTTTAGTTCAAATCCTATTTAAGTTGGAATAAACTTCTAGTCTATCATGTTACTAAATTTTTGTCACAACAATTTGATTTTTTGAAGAGTTCTGAGAACTGTGAATTTGTACGAGTTTAATTAGTATTGAACTCGACTACCACAAGTAGGATTAGATTATGTCTCGTTTCTCTTCTATAAATATGATTGTATATTCAGATAATTTGTATGTGCAAATTGTTTGAGAGAAAAAAAATTTATGAGAGTCGAGTGATTTGTAATCTTTTATTCATATATTGAATTTTACCACCCGTTGACATAGGCAAATTGTCGAACCATGTAAAATTTATTTTTTTGTGTTCATTTGTGATTATTTTGGACTTTTCTTGCACAGTATTAATGATCGAAATCATTCATCTTGCAAATCACCTTGCTTAGATGAATCCGTGCAAAAAATTAAATTAATTAGATATTGTTAAATGTCAACCCACTTGCATTTACTTTTAAAAATAAACAGCATCATTTATTTATCATCTATTTTTTTAATTTGTTTAGGTATATAACAATGTTTGACAAATTTAATTTTTTACCAAAAATAATCTACGCATTAAGAGCTATAAAACGTACAATTCAGATCATCCAAATGTAGTTAAGGTTGTTTACAATCAATCCCATCATGCGTAACGGATACAATTAATATGTGGTCAATGCTAGCATATTCTGTTTCCAAATTCTTATTTTTGTCCCAATGCACTTCAATCACATGGTTAGGGAAAATTGTTTTCAGGTGGCAGGTGTGTAATTTGGGTCTGACCCGTCTGGCTCGGCTGTAGATTGGACAGGCCAAGCCTAGCTTGGGTCCAGCGGGTTTTCGTCAAATTTTTAGGTCGGGCCGAGCTTGACTTTTTTGTTTGGAGTCGGCCTATAATCTAGGAGTAAAGGGTTCGAATTTGGGCCATGAAATTGGGCCCGAGCCTCTGGGTAAGTTTTGACAGGGCCTATGATTTTTTTGATTTTTTTTGTTTAATTTGTATTTAAATTTATAATATAATGGTAGTTTAATATATTAAGTTAAATTAAAAATTATTAACTTAAAATTTATTATATTATATAAGTTTATAATTAATAATTTATTAGTTTTTATATTATAAACTAATGTATTAAACTTATAATAATAAATTTTTAAGTTAAACTATAAACTAATTACTGGTTGATTATATTATATAAATATAACTTTATTATTTTCTTAGTTATTAAACTATAAACTATAAACTTATTCGTTTATAGTAAATTTATTAGTTTATAATTTATTTGTATATTTGTTTACTATAAATTTATTATTAATTAATAAGTTTATAGTTTATATTATTATAAGTTTATTAATTTATTATAACTATAAGTTGAACAATTAAAAGAAATAAATTTGAATAATTAAAATAATAAAATGCGATATAAACTTTATTAATCAAAAATCAAATGTGAATAATTTTACACATTATAAATGTATTGTACATGTTCAAAAAATTAAAAAAAATTATACCACTAGGTTAACTACATCCCAACTAGGTTGGTATATACAAACCTAACAATCATTTGCATTATTCTCTACTTAAAATACATGACAAATAAAATGTAAAATTAAAATTATAAAGAAATAACGTTTACATATACAACAAATAATTTGAAAAATAAGTCTGAGCCTGATAATTCTTCAGGCATTCCACAAGTGATAGTTTCTAAGTCTGCTTCGAGTCTTTCCTTCTCGTCCATTTCTTGATACCTCTTCACTGCGTAAATTGTGTCTTGTGTAATTATCAATGCTTGGACCATTTTCGGAGTGAGTTTGGATCTGTAATCATTCAACACCCGTCCACCTGCACTGAAATTTGACTCTAAAGCAACTGTAAAGATAGGAACTGCAAGTATATCGCGACACATTGTATTGTTTTTAATAATCTAAAATATCAAAAATATCTTCATCTAAATTTTCTACAACATTAAAATAACGTTGGAGTTCTGTGATAGAACTCCCATGAATCTCAAAAAGTCGCCTAATTTTTACTATAGACCAATCATCGTTACGACTTTGAGATGAAGTTCAAACTGCGGGTTGTATTGATTGAGGTATTATATAAGTTTTATATTCATCATATAAATATTTAAGTATTTTATTTATTAGTTCAAGTTGTGTTGCATTACTATAAATATTTTCTAAAAAAATATTGTAAACTAAGATTTTTACTCCTAGGATCTAGTATGTAAGTTATTCCAAAAATATGTATTATTTTATTATAGTATTTATCAAATTTATCTTTCATACTAAATATCATTTGATAATAATTTGGATTGAGTAAAACTTGATCAAATACTGC
>JAULJZ010014730.1:0-16172 GCA_032270985.1 Heliamphora pulchella | reverse complement strand
AATCACTGAATTTTCCTTAAGATCTCTCTCTCTCTCAATGAGAATTAAAACTACCGACATCCCGTGCAATCAAATTACATTTCCAAAAACCTCACCCAGATGCTTGGGTTTACAAGATAAAGCAAGGAACTCCTCAAGAAACCACGAGTAAACGAACCCATACTCATACGATCCCAACATTTTATTCATATCAAGGAGAATAATCACACTAGTTAATCAACCATAAAATATTCCTCCAACTAGGAAAAACCACAAATCAGCTTTAGGCTCTCGCTCCACGTCACTACCTCTTAAAATTATCATACATAATGAGTATATTCCTCATCACACCAGATCCTCACCATTTCTCCCCCACTGCACAACGCCATACATATTCGCATCACTTTAGAGTATCTTTTCACAAGGTCGCATCAGACCAGCTCGATTCCCAAAAGGTGGGTAATAACCAAACAAGTGGACAAAAACCATCCTACAGTCCCGAGCTCGCAGCTCTGGTACACTCATCAAAAAATACAAAACATTCAACTGGGAACACTTATCTCTTATGTCACTGTACGCGTACCACCGGCGCACGGCTATCTAATCATGAAGGCAACTACACACCACACGAACAAAACGATTCTCGCTTATCAACTTTAGACCAAAGACACCACCCTATCACTCATCCCTTCGGGGTAACACGATACCATCACATCTAGACTTTAAGCCAGATACAAACCACCACTATTATCCTCTTAACACATCATCTTAGAACGACCGATTAACACATCATCTTAGAACGACCCATTAACCCATTAACACATCATCTTAGAACGACCGAGTCGGCCACACCGACAATATCTACCACATGCCCTACAAGTCTCACATACTCACGCTCACATTCTTGTCATACACCATGTATCCCACAAAGTCTCCTAAGCTTGAGGATGACAACTTTAATCACAAAACCTTTATCCATCAAACTTTACGAGCAAACTCGAGTCATCATTCACCAATACACATCTCTCTGTACTTCTATGTACATCATTCGAGAATCTATCTATCGACAACATCTCCAATCCACATACTCACCATCGTACAACTTTTAACTTCTATCACAGAATGTAACTTGGCAACACACCTCAAAGAAAATCACCGGTCATCCTCAGACTTTCAAAACTATTAAACATCACGATAGCTACTAACAACATCTCACAGGGTAAGGGACACCTCAAACACAGTCTATACTCAGACTTTCTAACACATCTTAGGCTGAAGATTATTATGCTCCCGTCCACTATGCTCCTGTCCACTATGCTCCCGTCCATACCCAATCTCGGGACACACGGCCCATGACATAGCACGGCTCATGAAGTATATAATCCTCAACGCGCCTAAAATCATACCTCATACCCAACCACAACAAATAACCTCCAAGAGGTTTCACAAAGCCCACCACACTTATTCATCAGACTACTGGTAGCACAACACACTATAGACAGCTACTACAGTCACCCCTGCTCATATGGGCACAGGACACATCAAACAATCAATATTCGTCTCACGGGCTTACACTTACCATGATTATTGACCACCAAGTACTTTTCTCAAAACCCACACCACCATCTGGACTTAACTCATCTTAGTCCGCACGGGCATAACTCCTATAACGAGAATATCATAACTCGCAACTAGGTTAAACTCAACTTAACCTTCTAAAACTAAGCTACACACTACCCACCACCTAATCACATCACACCAACACATATTCACATACTGAGGAAAAGCCTTAGAGTGACGCAACAATCTGGGCAACTAATTCAGATTTCTCATAGAAAGAACGTCGACCAAACGCTTTTCTATTTTGAACCCCAAAGTAGTTGATCAGACGCCAATTGGAAAGTCACATCACCCCAAAACTCGACCTCCATGCTCATATAAACATACAACATGCGCAAAATAATTTAATCACAAACCCATGCAAGCACACAATTCATGCCGTGTAGTGGTGCCTACTCTCATCAAATAACTCTCTTTGAAGGGTCATCCTAACTCCCCACGGCTCCTAAGTATTCGAACCTAGAGCTCTGATACCATTTGTAACGTCCTGAACCCCGAGAATTCATAAACTCAGCCTAATATCTTAAACAACCATAATAAAAACATTTTTTTCTATTTATTTCTAACAATTTATGTATGTGTCACAAAGGCCAAACAAGATTCTTAAATTTCAAGAGTTCATTTACAACATATATTATTACAATCATCCATTTTCACTTTCTGCACAATCATGCTGTAATGTAAATACAAATGAAAAACTAGATCTTCCCTCTGCCCCTTTTTCACATGCATCCTTTGCCCTGATATTGCCCCGGATCCTTGAAACCTAAAGTGGTTTGGATATATATACATGAGCCGAAACTCGTAGGATAAAGACTAATCAAGTGTTATCCATGATTTGTGAGGTGTGATGGGTGTAATCGAAGTAAGTGCAAGTTTCACCAATTTTTATATATATTTATTTCCACGCACACCCATTTGTTCTTTCCAAAACTCCTTTTTAAAACATTCATTTCTTTCACATAAAACCGTATTAATTTCTCATCATCCAGGTTTTTTGCAAAAATCATATCACATTTTAAACCGGCATCGGGTGCAGCTTATAGAAATCCCTCCCTATTACTTTCCAATAGGCTACTCAAAGCCATTGGATAATAGATAGCTCTATAACTTACCACAACGCAATCACAACTAATGAACCGGTATCGGGCACAGCTTATAGAAACCACTCCCTATTTTCCCAATAGGCTACGTGAAGCCATTGGGTAATAGACAGCTCTATAACTCACCACGACACAATACTACGTTTCGGGGGCTAACCCGTGGGCACATGGTCCCCATCTTGCGCAAGTTTTCGGTCTTTCACCGCGGACCCGTCAGGCCAACTTAAATTACATCCATCCATACGGTTCATTATTTGTTCAAAACATTTAATCTCGCAAATCTGGGAGTCCAACCCACAACTGGTTCCTCTCCCAATAATTCTCACACTTTATTATTTGATGCACATATCAAATTTCTTTTTTTCATTTTTCTCATCAAATTCCATTTGAGCATTCAAAATTCTTTTCATGTCATATGCATCATAACCCCAATATATTATGTCTCATATATCACATCTCATTTACCCATTTCATAGATTACCAATACAAAATTTATCCAATAGAAATCATATCATTTTTAAGAAAAGGATGCACACACCATATGCATGTATAACTACATTAGAAATCCAAGTTTTCTTCCAAAACTAGGGGTTTTAAGAAATAATCATACCAAACCACATCCCTCAAAGACCCATTTTTATAAACCAATATCCATTCAAACTTATTTAACCCAACACGATTCAAAACGAAACAAATTATGAATTCAAACATCCCATAAAATTATGAATTTAAATATGCCCAACCGAGGGTTTAACTACTATAATGAATAACCCAAAAGCTAGGTTTAAAGTTCCCAAAAATCACACCTTTAAGCAAAACATCAAAATATTTTTTTAAAAAAAACAGACCGATCGATCTGTGAAGAGACCGATCGATTGGTCTCTTGCTTGCAGAAGAGTACCGAGAACACCCAAAGATCGCTCGATAAACCGATCGATCGGTCTATCGAGCCGTCCTGTTCCAGGCTTTTTTTAAGCCAAAAGCTTAATTTTTTTTTATACTAACAGGCCTTGTAGCATCTTTTTAAAACCTTTTAGATAAGAAATAACCTTTAAAAAGAGAGAAAAACCATTTCCAAACCTCCCTTGGGGTGCCAAAGTTTTTGTGTGAAGCAAAAACAATCCAAAAATCTCTTTGTACCATATTTTCTTAAAACCATGGATAGTCATTTCTTAAAACCCCAAAGTTCACAAATTATTTTATTCTTTATTTCAAACTTCACCTTATCATCTCATTCAACATTTCAACTCACACATATAATTAAACATATGTTTCATAAAATCAATCCACCATCATCAATTTATAAGAAAATCTATATCTCTATATCTCAACCTTTTGATTGTAATACAAATTTATTTAACCATCCCATAAAATCTTCAAAATCTCTTCTCATTTTTATCAAACTCTTGGCCATTTATCAACAACTCACATTTATCAAGTAATCAGCAATACTCATATAAAACCCCCACCAATTCATGTTTCTCTTTAAACCACATACCACATTTCATTAGGGTTTAACCTAGTTTCAAAAACTTCAATACAAATCACTGTAAACCATAAGGATTAGTCGAGATCTTACCTCAAAGAAGATCCTCCATCAAGATTCAAGCCCCGCGTGAGCTTCAAATCGCCAAGGCCCAACATATGCAACTTCAATGGAGCTTTCACTGCACATCCACGCTCTCCAACGGTCACTCGCGCAAGAAAACGGCAAGATCTTCACTCCCAACGAATATGGAAACCCTTAAGGACCTCCAAAGACTAAACCCTAGCTTTCTCCCAAGCTTTAGAGAGAGAGGAGAAAGAAGAGAAATGCCAAAAGAAACCTAAAAATCGAGATTTATAGCCTCTGTCCGTCACAGACCGATCGATCCATCGCGGGACCGATGGATCGGTCTTTCGCGACTGCACTATTGGTACAACTTTGAAAAGGCATATCTCCTTCATTCGAACTCCAAATAGGGTTATTCTTGTGCTCAAATTGAAGGCCCGGAAGTCTATTTTCCAATGGTTCAAACCCCATACCAAGATTAATTTTGTACACAACGTTATGACCAATTTAGTAAAGTTATGTCACTTTCTTTCACACACTTTTCACATATTTTTGTCCGAACATCCATTAGAGCCCCATATTCTTCCTCTAACATATCTTTCATGCGTATCCAAGCTCAAAATAGCACTAAGCTCAAGTTTTAAGTCTTACTCCATCAACACTTAATCATTTCTAAAATAAAATAGGTTAGGGTCTCACATAGAGGAACAAGGTGAATTCCAAGAGTACATGGATTCAGCTGATGCATTCTGAGGAGTTGAAACATCTGCTTTCGTTTTTATATTCAGATTTCTCGTGCTTAGTTTAATTGTTGAAAATTCTTTATGGAGCTGTAATACTTATGTACTTTTGAAAGGTTTAAAATTCACTTATGATGTAATAACTAACATATGTAAATATGAATAAATCGCTAGAATATCTCTTTATTTATATTTATATATGTCTCGACATGCCCAGAGGATGGGGGATCACAAATGTAGCAACTCAATGTGAGTACGTGGGAGGAATAAGTGTTTGGATGAGGAAAGTGGAAGCGTAAGTATGACTATACGAATTCATGGGAATGGTTTTTGTAATTGGATTTGAGTGAATCAAGTGTCTTGATAGAATGTGGATAAGATAAAATAATTAAAGTGCGAAAGTGGTTCTTAGTTCGATTTTGTGGAAGAGAATGTGTGAAGGGATTGAGTGACGATGGTAAGAGATTTTAGAATCGAAAGTTAGTACTGTTCGATTAAAGGATTGTAGGGTGGATGATACGTACGTAAAGAAAATATGTAACAAGGTTGTGACTAGATTCATATGGGTAGGCACATACCTGAGGAGCGTTTAGTCTATGTGGTGTGTTTAGCTTAAGTAACTCATTAAGTTTAAGTGGCGATATTAATCTTGATGGTCGTAAGGTTAGAGTAGTCCAACACAAAGTGGTGATGTAATTTTGAGTTAATTATCATTAGTCGATCGAAAAGTAGTCTTCGATGTACGTTTGAATATGGCAATGAGCTGGTTTTCGGTAGAGTGACAGTCTTTCCAGACACAAGTGGAGAATGCTTGAAATCAGTTTCGGTGGTGGGCTAGTTTAGAGACATAAGATCGCTTGTGGAAGTCGTACTAGATGTAAGTTGTGTTTTGGAGCCAACATGTTCTCAATGATAGACTGGGGTCATGATACCACAACTTGAAAGTGCGGGACTCAGATATGCCTAAGACTGCCTTTAGGACTCGTTACGAACATTATGAATTTGTGGTGATGCCTTTCGGGTTAATGAATGTACCTACTGTGTTTATGGACCTAGTGGATCGGGTGTTCAAAAGCTTTCTAAACCAATTTGTAATTGTGTTGATAAATGATATTCGGTTATATTCTCGGAGTGATGAGGAACACAGGAAACGTTTAAAGATTCTTTATAGATCCTGAGAAAGCACAAGTTATATCTGGAGAAGAAATTCAAGTGGACCCAACAGAAATAGGAGCAACAGTTAATGGGAAGAGGCTAACTAATGTGATAGAGATACGAACCTTTTGTGGCTAGTTGGTTATGAGACATGGTCCTTGAAGATTTGGTAGTAATCAGTTTAAGATGTTAGTAGGACAAAACAACCATTACTCTAAGTGCTAAACATATGGGCCCAGCCTTATCCACACCCTCAATAGAGATCAACTCAAGTAAATACAGACACAATTTTGGAGAACGAGAAGGCATAATATTAATAAATCATCCTTAACCTTCCATACGATGAAGCACGGGGCAAAATTTCAAGGATGAAATTTGTTTGAGGGGGTACTTTGTAATGAATTTGCTCGGACCCTAGTATTAATGACGGATAGTCCACAAGGCTATAGAGCACGTATGAGGTTCAAAACCCTAACTCGAATAAAAAATCCTAAGTTCGGCCTAGAAACCCCAAAAAGGTCCAAAATTCAAGTAACAAAATCTTTCCACTGGGAGAGTCTATCAACATTCTAAATGAAGTAAATATCATAAAATAATGAGTTAAAAATAAAAAATCCTCATAAATAGAGTAAAATAATATTTTTGCCCCTAGTACAGCAAAAAGTCTTAAAAATTCAAATTTTGACACATGGATACCCTAAATCAATAATTTAAGTACAACTAAGTAGCAAAGAACAAAATAATATCAAAAATAACAAAATTGCCCCTTAGTGGCTGACCACCTTGGGAAGAGTGCTAAAAAGTAGCTTTTTGCTTTCTTTTTAGCTTAAATTGATGAGAAAGGTATTAAATCAAGTATTATGATGATTCAAACTTGTTGAACAAGTAATATACATAATAATATGATGTTATAGGTTAACAAAAATAAACAAATTATTATTGAAGTTCATACACAACAAAATAAGTCAAAAAATCATATATTGCCAAAATAGGTTAATTTGACTTAAAAGACTACATCTATTTAATCAATTGCTATGAAAACTATGATAATACATGAGAATACTATATTTATCGTAAACATACTAAAATAATAGGTCTCAGTAAAAAAAGACACCAAAAAGATATATCAAATTAACTTTTAAAGTATTTTCTTGTACAAAAATGCACGAAAACCAATGTAAAACCCTTTGATTGACGTAGGGTCAAGTTTTTGTCCCCCAACCAGCCCCCTGCCTGTAATCCCTCCACCAAATCTGATACATCTCCCTCAAAAGTTACACCATGTCAACTCAACCCATATGATGTGTAAGGAAAAAAGAAAACAAAAAGTACCTTTAATTAATCTTATGTTCCCTCTTTGTTCCCTAAATCAAACTGAAAAGGCGTCGTAGCTGAAAATTTAGGGTGGTTATATTTATGGGTGATATGAGATGTTGTATGTTGTTATCTTTGAGTTTGATGACTTCTTAGTGTGCAGGAACCTTGATATTAAAGTCTAAAACACAAGTATACCAAGAAATGGAACAAAAACTTGACATGACGTAAGTAGAAGACTTGGACCCTAAGAGGCTTATTTTTTTGAGAACATAGATGTTTATGCCCTAAACTTTGGAACGCAATAACTCAATGTATAAAATTGATCAAAGCATGTTATTTATGTTCAAATTTATATTTTTCTGTTTTCTTTCATTCAATGTTGGTGTCAACTCATTTGCATAAGTAGAACTCGAGATATTGCAATTTTACCAAAGTGTGTCATTTTCCAACCAGTCAACACTTCTGACTTTGAAACCCTAGTTTAAAGTGATATCCAAACCTTGGTCAAAACATGAAAGTGGTAGACTACATGTATATCTATCTACCCACAAAAAATGAGCACAAAATATTGAGTTTTAATCTGTCAAAACCCCTTTGAAAGTCTCTGTTGAGTTTCAGTCCTCAAGGGACACTTTTGTCACATATTGTTGTGTAACCCAAAACCACTATTTTTAGTGACCTATTCCAAAGGTGGTCTACATGAACATTGTAGCTAACATATTGAACCACTTTCTGTCCAAAAATCAGACCTTAAAGCCTTGGGATGATACCCCGAAACTGTGTCAAACCCTCTGTCCAAAATTGGCTCTGCTGAGTTTTGGCGGCTGACAGACCCTATTTTTTAAAATGGCTAAAACGTCTAACTTGTTCCAAATAACTACCCTCAGATCTAAACATGAAACTTGTAGGGTACATGTTGATCTAAAACATAATAAAAAATAGGCTCATTTGGACTTGATCTGATACCCCAAAGCTGAGACCAATAGAAGCATGCTTTTGGTAAAATCTAGAGAAAAGTGCTTAACCGTTTTTTCTTAAGATGTTTTGTTCACCCTCTTTCCATATGTTTTGGCCTTAGTGTTAAACATGAGAATTGTAAAAATATTTTTATCTAAATGGTGTTTAAAAATCATAACTTGATTCTAAGTCTAGATACCCCAAAACTTTGTCAGCCCTTTTAATTTAATACTTGATTTTGGCCTTAAAAGTTCTTAAGTGTGAATTGAGTACCCTTTGCTATGAGACCCGAGTTTTATATGATGATTGATTTGAATTAGTTGATGTTAGGGTTGGTATACTCAAAATCATATTTTTAGTATTTAATTTTATTTTAATAAAATTAATTTTCAATTTTATGATAATCTTTATGAGCAATATATGTATATCATTTTCTTTGATATGCATGGATGTCCAATATTCTGTATAGTATTTAATCTGGTGTGTAGAGTACGGCTTGCACATAGAAGATCAGATTTTAAGTTCTTCCAGAATATAAGTTTTATGTTCATAGTTTAAATGGAAATGGACATACCATCGGTACGACGTGGCACAGAGTTTTAGTAGGCCTGTCTTGGTTACGGAAAAAAGATAATAGCGTCGTCTATTGTTCCGACTCTCTGTGCCAGTACACTTTGTGTGTATTGAACGGGACATTTGAAGTAATTAATTTACTTATGACTACTGACTATATAAATTAATTCACACCACATGGTTATTATGAATTGTGCTTATCCTCTTAATTCTAAAATAATTATTGATTTGCATATGTTTAATATTAGTTGTTTTGATTCATTAGAGGGTGCGATCTTATATGGGTCTATATTCTCGGTGATTTGGATAGTGGTATTATTTATATGAAAAATATTAATTATTGATGGAATCTACATCCCGATAGATCGAGATTGACGATACTTCCTTAGGGATGCTTATAACTTTTGATTGGGCCAAACTCTACTAGTGGATTTAATTATCCGGCGGTCAAATAAGTTAAACAAAATGGCTTAAGGAATATCAAGATGCCGATTAAATTAAATTGTTAGTAATTAAATTTAATTGGCAGGTATCGAGAATCTTAACGTGGGGAGAAATAGTATGCATTTAATAACAGAAGTTCAATGCTAAAAGATCTTGAGATTATGGGTCAGAGTGCAATTATAGTTCTTTAGTGGTGTAAACTATAATTTAGTATTTTATGAAAATTATAGAAATCGCTGCATGTCTTTCCATAATTGCAGAAACCTCTAGTAGATGTCTGTGTTCCACTGGAAGTCTAACTCATAATTACTCCTCAAGTCCCTGCTGTAGCCCTATATATATGCGAGTAGGCTGAACCAGTTTTTGATGATTTATGATTATTATTATGATATTATTTTTTGTCTTTCAAGACTTAAATATATCAGAGTTCTGCCGGTACAAGTTTCTCAGAGTATCGTAGCCCACACTACGTTCGAGGATCGCATAAGGGAATACAGTAGAAGATTTGATTGAAGTTTCAACTCGAAATCAAGTCGTAGTTGAAGATTTGATCGATAATTGGTATTCATCTAAATTACCTTTGGTTGTATAGGTTTTATTTTGATCGTTATTCGTCAAAAGTTTTATCTGGAGTCTGTTTTGGTGTTTGCCCATTCAGTTAATTTTTTACTGAAAATCGTTTACAAAAACAATGATTTTGGCAATTTTGCCTCCAGCAAATTTGAATCAGAGCCATTTTGTTTTTTGTTTACGATTTATCGAGGCCGGGTAGATTTAGAACTGTACTAACTTTGTTTTGCAGGTGTTCTAAATCCCGATTTTATGATCATCATTTATTTTCATATTTGATTGAATACGTAGATGATGATTTAATTTAATTTTTTAATCACGGGGGTTGACCGTGATAGATTAATTGATTGTGAACTCTACGAAGACATAGGATCAATGTAAAAATTATTTTTCGGTTTCTAGGTTTTTTTTATTTTATGTTATCAAAATAAAATAAAAAAAATTAAAAAGAATGAAGAATAAGGTGAAGAACACTGTTTCGGTTTCCAGCAAAGAAAGCAAGCAGCGGCGGCACACATGGATGATTGGGTTTTGTTTTAATGGATGGTTCCAAAATGTTTAGTGCTTCAAATCACAAAGCAGCGCCGGTTCCCATGCAACCGCAGGAAATAGTTTATAAAAAAAAAAACGTTGCACTGTCCAAACGCCATCCAACGCAGCAGTGGTTCTTCAATCATGCAAACAGTGGCGTTGTAAAGCAAATCAAACACAACAGGCGCCAAATCGGAAATCCCAGGCTGTTTTGCAGCACAAACCGACAATAACCAACCAATTAGAAGCAGTGCCGGTTTCCAAATCCAATAGTGCAAGCACCAGCAGCGTTTTTTTTTTTGCCAAACAGGTGTTGGGTTTTTGATAAGAAGAAAGGCAGCAATTGTATACAGGCTGCGGCCAAAGCTGTTTTTCCAATCAAAGTGGCGCAGCAAAAAGCTAGCGGCGGCAATTCGGTCCAGTGCATTGAATGGATCAAAACAGTGGTGTATACACATTGGCGAGATTCGGAAACAATTTTGGTGCACTCCAGACACTGTTTTGATGTTTTTTTTTTCAAAAAGCGCCGCATCACAAGCAGCCAAACAAAGGCCAAGAGTTTCGGCGGCTTTGAAGCTTTTGCCTCACAGCAGTTTCCAATCAAAGTGCAACAGCAGAGGCGAAAATCCCAGGCGGTTTTGGATGCTTTGAAAAATCACCCGGATCATAAGGAATCTATTATTCTTGGATTCACTTGGGAGATAATGGAATAATTTCATTCAGAAAGTTGAGGCTTCCCAGGCTCTTACGACAATATAGGGCTGTTTGGTTAGCTGCGACTATCAAGGCAGTTTCAGTTGGCTTAAAATTTCTCATATAGATAATATGAAGGAATCATGATACAAACATGATACTAGAAATTTATCTCTTAACAGGAGACTAAAACTCTTTAGAGTTTCGGTTTGATCATAAAATTGGAATAATTTTTTTTTATCTTACATTTAATTTTTTTATTAATTGCGTGATGATATTTATTGGTTTTATTTATCCTATTAATTTAATTAATTCAAATTTTTTATTTTAATTGAAATATTATGTAATGAAAAATAAATTTAATTTTTTTTAATTAATTAATTAATTAAATGAAAAAATTTTAGATTTTAGATTTTTTTTACAAAATATCACGTTTAAAGATGATTTTTTTTAAAAAATTGAATATCATGAAATAAAACGTGGGAATTAATTCTAGATTTTGAATTAATTAAATAGAAAAATATTTAATCAAAATAAATTATTATTTTTTGAAAAATATGGGACGATAAATAAAATAAATAAATACCTTTAATCACTACCTTAGTTGAAAAGCTGAAAAAAAAACTGTGCATTTATTAAATTTTATTTGTTATATATTTAAATACAAAAAGATGGTTTGATAAACCGAATTTTTAGAATCGTGTACAAGGAAAGATATTTGATTCTTTCATATCATGTGGCTTTTGTAATTAATAAATTTATTTTAATTAAACAGATTTTTATAATCCTCAAAAAATATTTTAAAAATTTAAGTGGGAGAGTAAATTTATTGACAGATAAATTCCACGGTCTCCATCAGCAGTTTGTAGGCGATATAATTAAACCCTGCGTGCCGACAGTAAGGCCTTCCTCCCCAACGGACAGATTAATTTCAGTATCACTAGTATAAACTTCATTTAGGTATAATTCTGGATAATTATTAGTGTGGATCACTTCTCCATCTGAAAGATTTATTGCGAAACGATTGATTTGAAATTAGGTGATGGTTGACACTTAACTGTATATAATAGTATCCTCTCTATCTGAGTCATTGCTATTATATACTGGACCGAAACTATGTCAGCTATTTAATTTTACTTGGTAAGGTCTGTTGCCTAGATAGTAAAATTAAAAAGAATTGGCCTGTCTGGTCTGATAAAGAATAGTAGACGTCCACTCATCGTGGCATGCTATTCTCAGGTTATCAGCCTGCTGGCGAATTTATTTTTAAAATGGTAAAAGAAACCAAATTAAAATAAATTCAAAATTTTTCTCATCACAATTAACGATTTTTTTTTAATTATGTGATTCTCAGGATTAAAATAGATTTCAACTCACTCACTTCAATACTCAAAGAAAACAAACTAACGGGACCAAATTTTGTTGACTGGAAACGTAACTTGGATATAATTTTAACTGCAAATAGTATTCTTTTAATACTAGGAAATGTGTTTATTTCTGAAAAAGGTTCTTCCTCTAGGTCGAAAGGAATGAAGAAGAAAAAAATTCAGAAACAGGGAGACACAGTTTTCAGGGTAGTTAGTGGGCCACGAACTGGTATGAAAAAGCCAAAAAGCAGATATTTTCACTACAATCAGACTTGGCACTGGAAAAAATTATGTCCAGTATTTCTCAAAAGGTAGAACAAACAGGATAATTTCTGTTCACTGATTGTGTAAACATGTTTAGCAGTGTTATCTATCAGTACCTACAGTGTAGATACGAGAGCCACTAATCATGTCTGCAATTCATTGTATTGGTTCCAGAAAATCCGACAACTTAGTGATGGGCAGATTTACCTACATATGAACAATAATACAAAGGTAACAGCAGTTGCAGTAGGAGATGTCACTCTCAGTTTTGGTAGAGATCGGATTTTAATATTGACAGATTGTCTTTATGTACCTGCCAATAGAAGAAGCTTAGTTGTCGTTTCTAGATTGGCTAAAGATTGATATTTAGTTTATTTTAATAACTATGTGGTTATTGAGGATAATAAATGGATTACCTGTTCTGGTACATTGGTAGATGATCTTTATATTATTACTCCAATCCTCTTACACTGCAACTAACTAAAACGAATAATACATCTATATTACCATATAAAAAAAAGTTTCCTTCTTTAATGAACTAAACGTTTCTTTGGCACTTACGCTTAAGTCATATCAATCTAAAAAAGATAAACAGACTTGTAGCAGATGGACCTTTGAGTTCATTGGAAGTGGAGGCATTTGTAGTCTATGAATCTTGCTTAGAGGGTAAGATGATCAAGAGGCCCTTTTCGGCCAAAGGCTATAGAGCTAAATAACCGTTGGAGCTGGTTTATTCTAATGTATGTGGTCCTATGATAATTCGGGCTAGAGGTGGCTTTGAGTACTTCGTCAATTTCATTGATGACTACTCAAGGTATGGATACATTTACCTGATGCACCGTAAGTCTAAATGCTTTGAAAAATTCAAAGAATTCAAGGCGGAGGCGGAGAAGCGTCTGGGTAAAAGTATCAATCACAACGATCCGACCATAGTGGAAAATACCTCTTTGGAGAGTTTAAGGACTACTTGTCATCAGAGGGGATTACATCCTAGTTGACTGCACCTGGCACTCCACAGAATGGTGTAGCAGAAAGAAGGAATAGGACTCTTATGGAGATGGTAAGGTCAATGATGAGTTATTTAGGTTTACCTGATTCATTTTGGCGCTTTAGAGACAGCGGCTTACATTTTGAACTTGGTACCTTCTAAGTTAGTATCTTTTACTCCCACAGAATTGTGGATCGGGCGTAAGCATAGCCTGAAACAAATTCAGATTTGGGGTGTCCAGCACATGTGCTGAAAGGGAACGCGGGTAAGTTGGAGCCAAGGACGGAAGTCTGTTTCTTTTTGGGGTATCCCAAGGGAACGAAGGGTGGTCTATTTTATAATCCTAAGGATCATAAGGTTATTATTAGCACCAATGCTAGATTCTTGGAAGAGAATTATATTATGGATCACAGGCCCAAAAGCAATATTGTTCTGGAAGAACTAAGAGAAAATACCAGTAAAACGGAAGAGAAATCACAAGTCACTGATATTCCATGACCTCGTCGTAGTGGGATGATTATTGGGACAAGTGCAAATTAAGAACAGGGTGCTGATGCATAGGGTTCAGATTCTGCACAGCCTGTTACTGCTAGTACACAAACACAGATAGTGCCTTGTCGTAGTGAGAGAGTTGTTCATCAACCTGATCGGTATATGTTCTTGGGAGAGTCGTATGATAAGATCCCGACAGAACTAGATACCAAGCCCTGTAACTACAGTGAAGCACTACAGGACAAAGTTGAAAATCTTTGGCAAAGGGCTATGAATTCAGAGATGGAATCTATGTATTCCAATCAGGTCTGGGAACTTGTAGAACCACCCGAAAGGATAAAATCTATTGGATGCAAGTGGATCTACAAGAGGAAGAGAGGAGTAGACGGGAAGGTTAAAACCTTCAAAGCTAGGTTTATTGCTAAAGGGTTCACTCAGGGAGAAATGATCGATTATGAGGAAACCTTTTTGTCAGTAGCCATACTTATGTCTATTCGAATTCTCTTATCCATTGCAGCTCATTTCAATTACGAAATCTGGCAAATGGACATCAAGACAGCTTTCCTTACGGAAGTCTTGACGAGTGTTTCTATATGATACAACCAGACAGATTCATTGCAAAGGGCTAGGAGCACAAGTTGTGCAAGCTTAAGAGATCCATTTATGGGCTTAAGCAGGCATCGAGGTGTTGGAACACTCGGTTTGATCAAGCTATAATGTCTTATGGTTTTGATTAAAGTCCGAATGAGTCCTGTGTATACAAGAAGCATAACAGAAGTGTGGTGATCTTCCTAGTACTTTATGTAGATGATATCTTACTCATTGAAAATGATGTGGGGGCATTATCTACGGTTAAAGTATGATTATCTGGGTAGTTCGATATGAAGGACTTGAGAGAAGCCAGCTACATCCTTGGGATCAAGCTTGTACGAGATCGAAAACAAAAGATGTTGGGCTTATCACAAGCAAAGTATATTGATGATATCCTTGTTCGTTTTAACATGCAAGATTTCAAGAAAGGGTTTCTCCCTTTTAGGTATGGAATCACTCTATCCAAGGGTCAGTGTCCTAAGACACTTGATGAGATAAAGAGGATGAAGGCGGTTCCTTATGTTTCGGCAGTAGGAAGACTCATGTATGCTATGATTTGCACTAGACCCGACATTTTCTTTATCGTTGGCATGATTAGCAGATATCAGTTTAAACCAGGACAGGAGCATTGGACTGAGGTAATAAATATATAATCAAGTACCTGAAAACGACTAAGTATTATATGTTAGTTTACCAAGTAGATAGTCTAGTACTTTTGAGGTACACAGACTCAGATTTCGAGTCAGGCATAGAGCTTGCATCAGGAGACAACCTTGTCGATCCTTTACTAAGAGCTTACCGACTAAGACTTTTAATAGTCATGTAAAGGGCATGGGAGTCAGATATATGGAGCATGGTTTTGAGTATAAGTAGGAGATTATTAGGGTTGGTTTACTGAAAACTACGTTTTTAGTATTTAATTTTATTTTAATAAAATTAATTTTTCAATTTATGAGAATCTTTATGATCAATGTATGTATATCATTTCTTTGATATGCATGGATGTCCAATATTCTATATAGTATTTAATCTGGTGTGTAGAGTACGGCTTGCACATAGAAGATCAGATTTTAGATTCTTGCAGAATAAGTTGTGTTCACAGTTTAGATGGAAATGGGCATACCATCAGTACGTCTGTGGCACAGAGTTTTAGTAGGCATGTCTTGATTACGGGGAACAGATAATAGCGTCGTCTATTGTTCCGACTCTCTATGCCAGTACACTTTGTGTGTATTG
>JAULJZ010014719.1:0-16173 GCA_032270985.1 Heliamphora pulchella | reverse complement strand
GCATCTTCATTTGTGCTTACATCTTTTTGAAACTTATTATTTTAAGTCATTTCAAATATATTTCTACGTTAGTTTTTCAACAAGAAGACATACCTAAAAAATTTGTGAATTAATACTTATAAGTGAACTAAAAGGCATACTTGGATTTTATACTTAAATAATTTTTTTTAAAAAAAATCCAATTCACCCCCTTGGAATTACACACTTACTATCATCATCACCCTTACCTATTTGCATTTCTAAAGTGAGATTAAGAGATGAGTTTTTACGGTGACTATCAAAATGTCTACGTAAGTGGCTAGTGTCACTCGATGTGTGACCCGAAAATAGTTTATTACAAATTTTATATTTTTCTTTAATAGTAATGGTACAATCATTATTTTTTTCAAAAAAATTTTTAAAAAATTTTCACACATTTGAAATTTTTTTCCTAGATGAACCTACAGATGCAAATGTAGATGCATGTGCAGATATTGCTGAAGTAGTGGAGGGATTAGGAATAGGAGCTGGGAGAGTGGAATTAGAACCATTATGTGAAAATGTGAAAATATCTTCTTCTTTATCAATGGTAAAAATATTAGCATCTATCGATAAAAACAATTATAAAAATCTTAAAGCGAAATTGATAAATTAGATAATAGAGATTAGAATTTAAAAAAATTAAAAATAAAATAAAATTTAATTTTTTTAAAAAATTAATTAGAATTTTAAAAAAATATATTCAAAATTTAATTAAATATTGCAACAAAAAATTAAATTGTAGAAAATTTAATTTTTTTAGAGACTATAATTTAAATTGTAACAAATAAATTAATTTTGTTAGAAAATAGAGACTAGAATTTAAAAAAATGAAAATACAATAAAATTTAATTTTCTAAAAAACATAATTAGAATTTTAAAAAATGTATTCAAAATTTAATTAAATACTGCAACAAATAATTTAAATTGTAAAAAATTTAATTTTGTTAGAGACTAGAATTTAAATTGCAACAAATAAATTAATTTTTTTGGAGAATGGGAACTAAAATTTAAAAAAATGAGAATGAAATAAAATTTAATTTTCTAAAAAAATTAATTAGAATTTTAAAAAAATATATTCAAAAAATCTTTTACTTTACTAATAGAAATGAAAAATTGGCTAGCACGCCTTCACATTTGATTTATTATGGTACCACGGGCTGGCAAGCCATTGTACTAGGGAATCAAAGTTTTGATTTGGGTGGCGGACATGCCTCTATAGTCAAATTGTTACGAGACGATTGGCTGACACTCCAAAGTAGCAGAGAGGATTAAAGTTTCTAGTATAATTACTGGCACGACATTATACTAATGATGCTTTCAATATGCTCATAGATGCTTGAATGGTAGTAGAACTGCTAACATGTTTGAATAGTGCTACAACTATTAGTTTTGGCTTGCATTGCAGTCGTATCGTTAACACGTTTGAATGGTGGTGGAACCACTTGCTGCAGCCTAATTGAAAATAAAATTGCTAACAAATTTAAATGGTAGTAGAACCACTAGTCGTGAACTTGAATGACAACATAATTGCTAACATGTTTGAATGGTGGTAGAACCACCATTCGTGACTACTAAATGGCTGTAGAATTGCTAAAGGCGTTTGAATGATAGTAGACCCACTAGATCTGGCTTGAATATAAATATAATTGCTAACACGTTTGAATGGTGTTAGAACTACTGGCTACGACCTGAATTGCAATAGAATTACTAAAGTACTTGAATGAGGATAAAATCACTAGTCGTGATCTTGAATGGTAGTAAAACTGCTAGTACGTTGCTTTTTGTCAAATCTTCTTTCTAGACATAGTGGTTGTCACCACTGGATGCTTATCGTTTTGAAAAATGTTTGCTGGCATAAAACTCCCTATGATCTACGCGGGTCTAGTCCTCTGTAGGGAAGCACATAGATAGCTCAAAAGATACTTCGGTATGACTAAAGTCTTTTGTTTTTCATGTTTTTTTTTATGGTTTTTGTCTATGTATTATGCCTTTTTAAAATATTTTGTGTACGGCTTTGACATTCACTCATCTACTCGTATATTTATACAAACTTTATCAAATAAGGGTATCTGTAGACACCTTATTTTGACTAGCTATAATGCACAGACCCATCGATTAGTGTGCCTGATGATGAAATGTGATTTCAAGAACAAGTGATTTTTGATAAGAACAAATCAATATGTGAGTCGCTCGACAGTTTTGTTTGCCCAAACACCTTTATGGTTTTTAACTTTTTTCGTTGACTTCTTTTCAATACTCATTTTCACACAATTCGATCCATGTTTTGAGCCATTTAAAACTTTAAGCGTGTTGTTAGCACTTGAAAGTCCTTATTTCCAAACCCAAATGAGCCTATTTTGCCTCTGGCACCCCAAAAATATCCAAAAACATAAGTTTAAAAAAAATCATCTAAGAAAGCCCACAAAGTCGGATGGACATTGGGGCTCGTGCCACATGTCTAGGCCGGCCATTTATGGGCACATGACCCCGTTGTTATCTTTTCCCATTTTTTTCTAAATTGCATCAGCTTTTTGGTTCGTCCCACATGGATTAGTGAACCCAGAACACCATTTTTCGCAACGTATGTAAAGGCCCTTTTTATAATCCTTTTCAATCTATCTAGAACCAGTTTGATTCAAATTGCTAATCTATTGGTGTTGTACCTCAAAGAACTTAGTTGATTCTCGAGTTTGAGACTTCAAGTTTTCAATTGAGTTTGCATTGTTTGCACTTAGAGCTTATAGTTCTTCTTTTTAGTCTTCTTTTGGATGCTCGTGAGTCAAGGAGTTCAAAGGAAGGAGCAGCGCAAATTCAGGTTCAAGTTCAAGTTTTTGGTACGTAGAGCATGTTGGAGAGCTAATCGGCGATCTACGATTCAATGTAAGTTTTCTTTTCTTTTCTTTAGTTATCAATATTTATTTTTTATATTTTAAGCATATTTTAGATTAAGGTTTAATTACTTTATAATTTTTTTCATTTTTTTTACACATGGCCCATAGACATGCATGTTTATGTTCTAAACCCTAAAAACTCTATTTTTCTACAAAACCTTAAATTTTCTTTCTTTCTAGACGAAGTCCACGTACTAGTTTTAGGTGAACTTATCTCGTTGAACCAAATTTAATTTGCACCCAAGCAATTTTATAGTTGGACCTTGAAAGGAACTTGGTTTAATTGAAAATTTCTTTGTAGGTATGTAGACGAGTATTGAAACACAAAGATTATAGCTGGTCATCCCAAATAGTGTTGAGGATGAGCGGTTATAAATTTTTAGAATTCAATTCGCAAGTTAGTGTGCTTATTTTTTATGCAACCATGGGACAATGGTACGGCCATAATCCCTCTTGTATTCATGGGCGCATTGGTTAAGTATACCTAATTAAGCTTATGAACCATCAATGATTAATAGAAGATGCTAAGTATAAGGTTTGGCGGAGTGAGTACTTAACACCTTCCAATTGGTATTATAGCTCCCAAGCTCGTTATGTAGTAATGAGAGGACACCCAATCAAGATGGGAAGTACTTAAAATGATAATTTTATCCTTTAATCTTATTTTTATATTATTTTTAAATTTTATTTTTATTTTTAATTATTTACTTTTATATCATTGTTTGTATTTTCTAAGATTGAGTATATTTGAAACAATTATTAGTAAGCTTTTATATATATTTTTAATTTTTGTTGGATTTTTTCTACTTTTTCAATTTTTACTTTTTACTCACTGTTTCTTTACTTTTTTTTGTTCCAATATTTTACCTGGATGAGTTAGGAGTAAGTTCCAGTATTAATTTTTTACTTTGAAACATTATTAGTTATTTTTTTAACTTTTATTTTTTCTCTAGAATTACTCATTTTTACCTAAATCTCATTTGTTCTTGTTTTTGCTCTTATTTTTAAAATTATTATTTTGTCATATTATCTAATATTTTAATTGTATTTACTTAATATATACACAACTGAATTCTTCACTTCCAAGTAATATAAAAAGGGCAAAACTATCTCTATGCTATATCTTTATTTATTTTTACATTTCAAACAAACAAATATAAGAGTGTACTAAAAAAGAAAGAAGTAAATAATGCAATAGAGATTTAATCTTATGAAAAACCTAATTTCTATTAATCATATTCTCTAATACAAACAAAATGTGCACCTTTTCACGCGATTAGAAATTAACGAAAACTTGAACAACCATTATAAATTATCGTTATAATTAATTAGATGAACAAGTGGGTTGCAATTGGTACTATAAAAGGCAAAATTAACTTTTTTTTTTTAAATAAAAAAAGAAATTATAGAGACTATTAATGCAATTTGCGTGAATATTTAAGTAGTGTGCGCAAATTAAATATATAATGTATTTAGTGATTGTATTTAAAATAAAAAAATAAAAAAATAAAAAAAAAAAGTAGTTGCAGCAACTCATCTCCCCTCGCCACCCCTCCCACGTTTTATGTCATAATCAAGACTACTGTAAATTACCTTAAGTACCATGTATCCACCCCAAAACTTGTAACATGCGCTTGTGATTTGTTCTTGTAACTGCAAAGTCAGTTCCGTCTGCTTTTGTGTCCCCTTTCTCCTTCCTTTTTTTTTTTTTTTTTTTTTTCTCTCTCTCTTAATGATTTGATGTTATGGAAATATCTAAGAGATTTGATGCTATGGAAATATTATGGCATCGTTTGCGTAAATAATTTATTGATTTATTTGATTTATAAATAGTTAAATAAATAATTTTTTTTAATTTTTTAAATAAATACAATTTAAGTTAATAAATAAATAACTCAATAAACAAATAAGTCAAAATAAGTAATTAAATAAGCAAATAAGCAAGCATCCTTCCAAACGATGCAAATAAACAAATAAGTCAATTGAGCCAAACAAACTAGCTTATTCATATTTTTACTTATTTTTTAGTAAGCAAATAAGTAAATAAGCAAGTTACCCAAACATGGCCTATGTGTTAATTTTACATGTAATTTTATCTAATATTTTTATGATAAAAATATAATAATTTATTTTTATTAAATAATTAAAAAATAAGAAATTACTTTTTCAACGTTAAACTGTGCTTATTTACATGAGTTTATGACTTAAATTGTTGATATTATAAATGTAATCAATTACACTATTTACACTAAAAATCAAATTTATCAAAGTAGTTTCGTACACGTATTGTCTGATAATGTTTATTTTGCTGTTTATTTTAAAAAATATACTAATTATTAATTTAAAAAAATTAAATTAGATCAAATTATGTGACTATTAATATTCAATAAATCTATTTTCTTTTTTTGTGTGAATGGAGAATTAATTAGAGAATATGATTGATTTGGATCATAAAATTATATAAAAAAATTAATAATATATTAAGGCACAACAACTCATGTTGTGCTCAAAGCACATGAATCCTTTCTCTGTGATAATAATCCACTTTAGTTTGTGATTATTTATTTGCTGATAGTACCATTTAATATGATAAAAATAAATTTGATAGGTAATTAAGAAAAAAAACCTAATATAAGTGTTTATTTGAAATAGCTTTTAAATTTGACGTTTAAGAGGTTTAATTTTTTTAAAAAAATAAAACTGTTTGGAATAATTTAAAAAATATATGTTATTAGAAATAAGATTTAATTTTTTTTTAATTATCTTAAAAATCGTACAAGATGATGATTCCAAATAATTTAACTTAAAAAGTGAATTTTTTTTTAAAAAAAAAATCAACTTTTATATTGAATCCAAACAAAGGTACAATTATTTATTTATCCAGACAATCAAATAACACCGCCTGCTTAATATCCCGGGACTACTTAATAATTTCCCTACTCATTCTCTCTCTAGCGTTTTTCACAAATATAAAGACATATATAAACTGTACATATGAATGTAAAATCTCATGAGCCATATTTGACGAGCCAAATCCGCGGCGGCCATTGCTGGACTCTCTCAGTTTCTCACACGAACTGTACGTATTCTGGTTTTGAGGTTTCTTCGACGATACGGAGGAGCTGGAGGAAGACGACGATGGCTTACGAGTTTGATCAACGGCCAACGCGGGCGCCGCCGACGGCGACGACGACGTCGTTTGATATTGCGAAGACGTTCAACGCTTCGTCGCGGAGATTGATGATGATCAAGTGCTTCAGCTGGAGGTCCGCGGCGGTTATGGCGGTTATGGCGGTTCTGACGGTGGCGCTCCTGGTGTTGCCGCTGGTGTTGCCGCCGCTTCCTCCGCCTCCGTCGATGCTTCTCCTCGTTCCGATCTTGATCATGGCCGTCTTGTTTCTTCTGGCGTTCTCTCGTTCCAAAGTGCCCAATGTGGCCGTCGCTTCTCTCTAAGTTTAAGACGGAGCAATGTTACGTACGCTTCGTATTACACTTCCGTTCTGTTTAATTTAATTTTTATAATTTTTATTAATTTTTGTTTTTTAAAAAAATTCATCTTTTGATTTAAATTTTTTATTTTTTTGAATTTTCTCAACGAGAATAATCGATAAAGTAAAAAGAAATTTAACCAAAAAATAAAAAATTATTCATTAAAGCTGAAAATAAGATGCATTGTCTTACTTTCATTTATTTTTGTTTTTTAAAGGTTTTTTTTTTTTTGTATATTTTGTCATTATTTATTTTTACGGTTGAATGAGAAAAATCAAAAAATATAATAATTTGTTTAAAAAATAAATAAATTTACTAAAAACAAAAACAAATAGCATAAAATTTGACTTATTATTTAGTTTATTATTAACTTTTTTAAGTTTTTATTTTTATATTTTGATTAAAATAATTTTTTTTTTGACTCTTGTTGATGAAAAAAATTAAATAGTAACAATAGTTTAATTAAACGATGAAAAAATAAAAAAAAATTTTCACTAAAAACAAAAACAAGGAAAGAAAACATAAGCAAATAAATAATTATCTCAAACCAAACTTTTTATGTTTTTATTTTATAGAACACAATTTTAGTAAAATTTGCACCAATATTAGGCTCTGTTGGGTTTAGCTTTTTTAGTGGGTTTTTTTGTAGTTTTTTGTATTTTATGAATTTTTGTAATTTTTTGGGCTAATTTTTTTATTTTCTCGATTTAGCATGATAAAATAAATTTAAAAATATAGCATTTTTAAAAAAAGTTAAAAAAAATTCACTAAATACAAAAATAAGCCACATGATAGCCTTAAAGTAGCTTTTTTGCTTATATAAACTTTTTTACTTTTTGGTTAATTTTTTTTCTAATTTCTTATAATATAAAAAATAAAAAAATATTATGGTTTGAACTAATTATAAAAAATTTACTACAAAGACCAAAAAAAATCATATATATATATATATAAAAGCTATCTCATGCCTTAGGCTCAACCTAGTACTACTTGAAGTGAAATCCATCAAATTTATTTCAATAAATAAATCATGAAATATGAAATGGATCTAAACTTTTTCGCAATTCAGTTCACTTTTTTGCCCAGATTCTCTCCCCCTCTCTCTGGTTCGAATACTCAAAAGCTTTGTTTTGTACGTAAAGTCCTTTTTTTCTGTCCGGCTTTGAAGTGGTTTCAAGTTTTTCGAGTTTATTTTCCGGTTAAAGATAGCTGTCCTCGTAGAGGCTTTTTTTAATCATAAAAAGGGATTATTGCTCAAGTTTTTTAGCCTCCGTTTCGGCTAGTTTTTTTTTAAATTTTTTAGTTTAAAAATCAAAAATAAAATTAACTAATTTGGCGTAAGGAGGCTTTTTTTCACTTTTTTTCATAATTTAACATTTATTTTTTTTACAAAAAAGGCTAAAAAATCTAAAAATTACTAAAAAAAACTAATTCAAACACAAACTTAATCTATCTTGGGAGTTTTACGTTTTCTTGTCCGATTGGAGGGATAATTTGCGCTCAAAAGCATTTACACATTTTTTTAAAGGCCGTTCTTGTATTTTAATACTTAATTTTAAATTTTATTTTTTTAAAAATAATTTATATAAAAAAATAATAGAAAGAATTTCAACTTTAATCAACTTAGATATTAATAAAAAAAATTATTAAGCAAAATAACAGACTAAAATACTAAGGGTACCGAAAAAAATTCAAACACCATGCACTACTGAAAAAAAAAATTCATATTTTATAATGATTACACAACTATGTAAATAACTTTTTTCTCTTATCCGGAATGCATTAATTATTTTTCTAATATAAATGTAATCGAAGTCCTTGATTACTCTAGATTCTATCCACCGTTAAATTACCATATAAAAATCACATCAAGTTTAGTAACTTGTTCATAATTTAATAATTAATTAATTAGTAATTTTTAAGACACTCAATTAAAAATACAATTTTATGAATTTGTTTCATTTCGATAGTTAAATTTTCTACACTTACACAAATATCATATCAAAAAGTTCTATATTGTATAATAAATATTTAATTCTAGAAATTGAAGAGTGAAACAAAAAATAATACCAATAATTTAATATTTAGTTAATTAGCTAATTTTAAGACACTTAATTAAAAATATAATTTTATTAATTTTTAATCTATAGATGTAAAAAAATAAAAAAAATAATAAAAGTAAAAACTATATTATTTTTTCATTGAATTAGTATAAAGAGAAGTAATAAAAATTAATTCTTTTATTTATTTTTCTACAAAGAAAATTTATGAATTCTTTGCTTATTTTCTTTTTTTTTTTTTAACTTTTTTCATTATTTGATTAAAATTATTTATTTTTTAAATTATCTCGATTTGTTGAATTCTAAAAAAATAAAAAGATTAATCAAAAGATAAAAAAAAGTTCACTAAAAACGAAAAAAATAATATAAAATTTATCTTATTTTGTCTTTTTTTTGTATTGTGATGAATTATTTTTAGGATTTTAACTCGTGTCACCATAGAAGTCAAAAAGTATAGTAATTTAATTAATGATAAAAAATATTTATCGAAAATGAAAATAGGACCAAATTTATGTTTGTACTCTGAAACCTAGACATGCATATATATATATATATAAAATGTAGGTCACTTTAGTGTGATCATTAAATTGAAGTTTTAAATCGGTTAGGATAGCTCAGCGGTCTAAGATTATTACTGGGATCAGTCGTAAACTCGGAGGTCATGTGTTCGACTCCCGCGAGAAGCGTCCTAAATTAACTAATATCTGTGATTGGCGGGTGATTGCAGGTATTCGAAAGTTTTACGCCTTATCAGTGGGTCCAAAGAATCCTACCTTTATGTGGTTTATCCGTCATAAAAAAAAAATTGAAGTCTTACACTTTCAATGGATAATTTTACACTTTGAATAACTAAAAGGTAATATTTAATTGATTAAATTAATAATGAAGAGATATATAATTTTACTTGATAAATAGTCTCACGAGATTAATAATGAATAGATTATTAATACTATATTCTCTTAAGTATTGTATATTTAACATTTTGTAGAACTAGTTATTCAATGGATACATAATCCTCCCATCACTTATTGAATTCAAACAAAGAGAAATATAATCTCACGAGCTATATTATTCAATCTCATGTCTAATCTGATTAATCAAACATGCTCTAAAAGAACTAAATTAAAAATATTCCATATAACTACTTCAATTTTTTCTCCAGACCCCTTCTCTATTTCAAATCTATCTTATATAATATTTAATTTAATTTTTAAAATTTAATATTTTTTATTATAAATTAAATATTACACACAAATCAAATGTATACCACCACACCAATATATATTGGCCCAGGTTGGGTATATGTTGTTTATTGGTTTATTAGTTTATTTTTATTTATTTTAACTTAAACACCATAGAATTTGATTTATTGGCTTATTTTTGCTTATTTTTGTATTTTTTGAATTTTGTTTTTATATTTTAATTAAAATTTTTTATTTTTTTGGCTCATTTCAATTAGAGGAGTTTAAAAAGTAAAATAATTTAACTAAATAATAAAAAAATTCACTAAAATTGAAAAATTTACAAAATTAAATAAAACAATAAGTCAATAAACCAAATTTATCCATTCGGTCAAATTATGCTTACGTTCTTGTGAGCGTGTTTTGAAAGAAAACAGGTTTTTTTTTTTTGGTACATGAAAGGAAAACAGGCTTTGCTGTGGGCTATAGATACATCTGTATCAGGTTTACCAACCAGACCTTAGAGTGGTTTTATGGATATGAGTGGGATACACCTACCGCTTGTCACTCTCTCTTTGATTTTATAAATGCTTTTATGTCATGTTTGAATATTGAATGAATTCATTTATACTCAAATTATTAGTACTAAGGGCTCCTTTATTAACTTGTCTTTAAATTAAATTTTTTCTTTAAAATTATTTTAAGTTAAATAAATAAAAATTTTGTTTAGTAAATCATAGGGTGATTATAAGTCAAAATATAATAAATCAAAAATATTTGACTTAAAATTATTTTAAACCGAAAAGCAAAAACGAGTTGTCATGACTTTTGAAAATTTACTTTTATATAATTTTATAATAATACATTGATTGACAACTATTTTAAAAGTTAATTTTTTTTGTATGTGTGTGTTTTTAGCAATTCGGTTTAAACTAAGTTTTTTGGTAACTTAACTTTTAAACTAATTTTTTTGAAATTAATTATTTAAGTAAAAAGTTAACTTTTTGCTTTTTGTTCTAAGTGGATAATTTTACTCTTTCATATATTTGATATTAATAATTTTATGTAATTAGTAATGGTAGTAAATAACTTATGAATAAGTTCTATTATTGTATCTTAAAAGTAGTTGAAGTTTGAATAAAATATTCTGAGAGTTTGTGTTTTGATTTGACTTTTTAGTTTTTTTGCCAAATGAACAGTTTTGGCTTTTTTGACGTTTCTATCCAAAAAGTCAAGGTTGTCAATCAAAGCCTAAAAATAGATCTTGTTTGATAGATCTCGACGAATAGATTTTAAAAATATAATTTTTATAAAAAATAAATGTACATAATAAAAGTTATGATATTTTTAAAAAATATATAAAAGTAATTTATGTAAGAAATAAAAAAAACTAAAAAGTTAAAAAATGAGGTTTAAAGAACTTTTTAGCTTTAATCACAAAGGCAAAAAGCCAGACTTAAATTTAGGTTGCCAAATGAGGACTACGTGTGTGTTTGGTGTAATTTTTATATGGTTTTTTTAGTAATCTTTTTTTTGTAGTAGCTCAAATAAGTATTTTATGAAAATTTAAAAAACATAAAAGAATTTGACCAAAAACATAAGATAAGAAGAAAAAAAAATCAACTTAACAAACATTTTTAGTTTTTTGTTACTTTTTTCGTCTGTAGTGATGTTTTTTAACTTTGACCGGCATGGGTATAATTTTTAAATTCCTCTAGAAATTAAAAAAATAAAAATTTAAAATAAAATATAAAAAAATCAGAAAAAACTAAAAAAAAAACTCCGAAAAAAATTTATTAGGCTTTTTTTTTTACCAAACATAGGGTAACTGGGTAAGACTATTATAAATTGAATTAATCGTGTAATTATGAAGGATATGACTTAAGATTAAATAGTTTCTTGTTTGGTTTGAATGTGTAAATAATACTATATCAATGTTTTCTTTTCTTTTCTGTTATTGTCGCCATCCAAACAACATAAAAAAAAAAAAAAAACAACAACAATCTTTTTTTCTATTTTCTTTCATGTTTAAACCGAAGAGAGAATCTAATCGTTCTTTTCTGTTTTTTTTGCTTTTCTCTTATAATTTATGTAGCCAAACACACTCTAAAGTCAATAAATAAAAGACAGAGTTTTAAGATTGGCAAACGAGATTAAAGATTTACTTGGACTTTAAGCTTAAAAAACATTAAACTTAATTTAAAACTGAAAATCAAACGAGGCCTAAAGCAATTAACTGAGTTTGATTCCCAGCTCTAAATATCTCAAATAAACATCGAAGAAATTCCCCTATTTTCATGTGGTATAATCTCGCATTTCACAATACCCCAATCAAAGGGAGAAACTGCTGATCGTGGGTGGGCGAGAGTTTGTATAGTTTTACAATTTTATCCTTTTAAGTAACAAAGAATGTGACAGTTTAATTGGAGATAATTTTAGAAGTATAAATTATGTGATAGGGCTTCAACAAATTTTGGATTTACTTTATTAAGGGGGTGTTTGGCCAAGCTTTTTAGCATAATTTTTAGATTTCTAATATAAGTTATAATCTTTTTTAAATACCCATAACTTCTACTATAAGTTTTAATTATTTTTTTTTTAATTTTTACCAAACACTCATAACTTTTACCACAAAATATAATCTATAATCTACTAATTTAACCGATCCCAAAACACCATAACTAGTATAGGTATAAACCCAATGGTATGTACAAAGTCTCTCTCATAGTGTCTCTCTCATCCTTTTTTTTTCTTTTTCATGTTTGAATCACTCTCATTTCGAAGAATTACATACACATTCCTCTAAAATATGATATTTCGATTGCACGTGCCTACAATTGTTTGGGTAACGAAGAATTTTTTGTTTGGTGTAGAATTTTATTACTAGTATAGTGAATAAGGATTTTGGCATGACAACAAATGGGATGAAATTGTGAATAATTCTATTAATAATGTGCAAACTTTTACTTATATTTTTACATAGAAAACTACTTGCTTTTCATGGATTTTGGGTATCATAAAATTGACAAGTAAAAAAATAATTTTTTTTTATATTTTATCTCTGTTCTAGAAATATAGTTGCAGATAAGTTATTACCGTCGTCCTCAAGTCATTTTTACTCTTTTTTGTTGTTGACACAGTTAATTGAACGACTTTAAATTTATACTATTTTTCTTTTAGTTTTTTTTAAAGAATAATTGGATTTTTAAAAAGTTAGATTTTATTTACAAAAAAAATCAATTTTCACGTATGACTGTCTCTCATCCCTTTTTTTAAGTCTCTCTCTCTCTATCTCTCTCCTCCATTTAACTATCGTCCTTTTCTGTTTAGTTTTTTTTGTCAAATGTACTAAAAAAGTAAATAGTTTTTTTTTTTTTTTTTTAAAGTATATTACACTTATACCTCCTGTATTTAAGGGTTTTATCACTGTAGCCCCTTCTATTCTCTGAAATGTCACTGCACCTTCTTACTTTTTAATTTTTATAACACTTTGGTCCAAAAATTAACTTTTCGTTAATTTTTTGACGAAAAAATAGTATTTTTACACTTACACCCCCTATTTTCTTTGTTTTCACATTTACACTCACGTTTTATTTGTTTTTTATTTTTGATTTTTTTTAATTACAAAATTTTATTTAAAAATTTTTAATTAAAAAATAAAAAATTACTAAATACAAAAATAAGTAAAATAAAAATATAAAATTAAATTTATTAATTTATTTTTTTTTTTAAGTTTTTAATTTTGATAAAAAAAATATTAATTTTGATAAAAAAATATTAATTTCTATAGTGAAATATTTTCACTTTAGCTCAAACGAGCATGGTAAAATATTTTATTTGAGATTTTTTTTATTTTTATTTTTAGTAAAAAATAAATTATTATATTTTTAAAACTCATTTAATTTATTTTTTTCTTGTCTTTTATTATGATGAATCAAAAAAGCAAAAAACAAATCCTAAATAGTGCGTTGGACAAGAAAATTATATATTTTTTTAAATCATTTCAATTAAATAAGTTTTAAAAATATAATAATTTATTTTTTACTAAAAATAAAAATAAAAATAAAAAGGCAAAAAAAAAAAAATCTCAGATAGAACATTTCACAATGCTCATTTAAGCTAATATTAAAATATTTCACTATAGAAATTAATATTTTTTATCAAAAATAAAAACTTAAAAATAAAAATAAATTAATAAATTAAATCTTATGTTTTTATTTTACTTAATTTTGTATTTAATAATTTTTTATTTTTTAATTAAAAATTTTTAAATAAAAAAACAAAAATAAAAAACAAAGAAAACAAGGGTGTAAGTGTAAAAACAAAGAAAATAGAGGGTGTAAGTGTAAAAATACTATTTTTTCGTCCAAAAGTTAACTTTTGGATATAAGTATTACAAAAATAAAAATGTAAAGAGGTGTAGTAATATTTTAAAGAATAGTGAGGGTGACAGTGATATAACTTTTAAATACAGGAGATGTAAATGTAATTTACCCTTAAATTTATCATGGAATGCTCAAAAAGCTAAACCCCAAACAGTGAAATAAATCCAAGCAAGAAACTGCGGCAAGGCTATAAGCGGCGCACAACACAGGCGCGTGGCGCACGTGTGGCAGCACGGTGCGGTTCGGCTAGAGGGCAGTGGTGGTGCATGACCAGGCGGAGGCGGCAGTAGTTTTTTTATGGGATCGTGATTTGCAAAAGCTGAGGATTAAAATGTTTCTAGTTGGCTGCAAAATTATGACAGAATCAGAAGATTAAATTTTTAATTCTGACAGGATTATAGGTTTTCTGAATGAACAAAAACTCTTCAACTAAAGAGTTATAGATTGACTATAAAAGTCGAAATTTAATGCATTTATTTATTTATTTAAATGCGTGGATATTTTTATTTCAATTTATTTATTCTATTTAGTTTTAATTAATTCTGGTTAATTCGAAATTATTTTTTGTAAATGAAAAATAAAATAAAATTTTCTTTATTAAAATTAATTTTTTTAAAAGAAAATTTATAAATTTTATTTTGTTACATAAAAACACATTTAAAGATGATTTTTCTTTTTTAAATCAGATGTCTCGAAAAAGCGTGATGATTAATTTTGGATTTTTTAAATTAATTAAAAGGAATTTAATTTTAATAAATTATTTTTTTTGAAATATGTGTAACAAAAAATAAAATTAAATTCTTTTTTTTTGTTTAAAATTAATTTTTTAAATAAATAGAATTTAGAAATTTTATTTGTTACACATAAAAACATGTAAAGATAGTTTAAAAATCGAAATCTTTTGCAACGTGTAGTTTTTGAAAATTATAAATTTATTTTAATGAAACATATTTTATAACCCTAAAAAAATTTTAAAAACTAAGTGGGTGAAGTAATTTATTCACCGATAAATCTCGCGGTCTCCATCACTAGTTCGTAGATGATATAATTAATTTTATTTGTTGACATTAGAACCTTCCTCCCCATTAGACGGAATTAATTCCGAGATTAGTGGTACGAACCTTCTTTAGGGATAATTTTAAGTAATTATTAGTGTGATTCACTTTTCATCTGAAGAGTTCATTGCGAATCGATTGATTCGGGATTAAGTGATGGTGTACACTTAATTATAAATAATGATATCCTCTTTATCTGAGTCTATGCTATTATTTATAGAACTGAAGTTATGTCAGCTATGTAATTTTACTTGACACGGTTGTTATCTAGATAGTGAAATTAATAGAAATTGACCTGTCAGGATAAATGATGAGTAGTAAACGTCCTTCCCATTGAGGCATGCTATTCACGGTGTACTAGCCTGCTGGCGATCTTTTTTTAAATGGTACAGGGAACTAATTTTAAAATAAAATTTAAAATTTTGTTCATCATAATTAATAGTTTTTAATTATGTGATTATCAGGATTAAAATAACTTTTAATTCACTCCTGGCTATACTTAAAGAAAACAAACTTACGGATCCTACTTATGTTGACTAGAAAAAGAATTTGGATATAATTTTAACTGCCAAGAATATTCTCAAGAAGTAAAGAAATGTGTTTATTTCTGAAAAGAGTTATTCCTCTAAGCTAATAGGCATGAAGAAGAAAAAGGTTCAGAAGCAGGGTGACATAATTTCCAAAGTAGTTAGTGGGTCACGTACTGGTGTGAAAAAGCCGAAAGATAGATATTTTCACTACAACCAGACCCGACACTGAAAAAAATAATGTCCAGTTTCTCTTGGCAAGCAAAACAATAAAGATAATTTCTGTTCGCTAATGGTGGAAACATATTTAGCGGTGTTATTATTAGGGTTGGTATACTGAAAACCATGTTTTTAGTATTCAATTTTATTTTAATAAAATTAATTTTTCATTTTATGAGAATCTTTATGAGTAATGTATGCATATTATTTCTTTGTTATGCATGGATGTCAAATATTCTGTATAGTATTTAATCTGGTGTGTAGAGTTCGGCTTACACACAGAAGACCAGATTTTAGGTTCTTGTAGAATATAAGTTTTATGTTCACAGTTTAGATGGAAATGGA
>JAULJZ010014708.1:0-16175 GCA_032270985.1 Heliamphora pulchella | reverse complement strand
CCAACACCAACAATGCCTCTTGCCCATGGTGCTGATAACAATACCTTCTCTGTAACAGGACAAAAAGAAGACATCATCTCTTTAGTTTTATCGTACTCCAATCTTCACTCCTTTTGAGTAGCATCCAAACACATCGAATCGTCATCGTTACTACAATTCCCATTCAAATTAATGCCACACTCAGCCCCATTGTTACAATCATTAATAAAAACATCGACCTATTTTATGCCATTTGAATAAAGCAATGAAAACATTACATTCAGGTCCTCATTGCTATCCAACATACAATTTGGGTACCCAGGGATTGAATATCTCATTGATATGGAGCAACCATCATTGCTTTTCCATTTACCACGAATACATTGAATCAACTTATCATAGTTTCAATCCGAATGTATCAACATACCAGCAATAACACCATCGAACTGGCACATCATGATAATAGGCATTTTGATATCCCGAACCAATAAAAATTATCAAATCTATATGACCACATTAGCAACAAAAAACAACATACGAAATATAGTTAATTACGAAAATAAACACACGATTGAAATCGTCATATTTTAAACCATCATTTGTGTTATCCTCATTTTCAGCATTACTCTAAATTATAAGTCTTATTAGAGTATTTTGTTAATAACAAGCAAATAGACAGATGCATATTATTATACTCAACAATCATCACTTTTTACGGTCCTCACTTCTGCTGATAAACTTTCAAATGAGCATGCTTCCTTTCGGATTATAAAAATATAAATACTCATTTTTTGCTGAATCAATACTCATTTTCTGCATCTAAAATACTTATTTTCTGCAAAAACTATGCACCGATTTTATCGACACAGGAAAACTCAACTTCAAATATATACTAAAACAAATAATAAACCAACTTCCTATTAAAATCTTCATTTTTTACAACGAAAAATACTCATTTTTTGCTGATAAAATACTTATTTTCTGCATCTCAAATACTCATTTTCTGCAAAAATTATGCATCAGTTTTATCAACACAGGAAAACTCAACGTGAGCTAACTTCGTTCCGGAAAATATCACTAAGTTCCTAAAACATACCTTCCGATTACTATACATAACTTTCCTAATTTTTTGTTCATAATCTTGAAGCCACTCAACTAGGAAATGGTTGTTCAAAACTCGTGGAAAAAAAACAAATGCAAAACTACTCGAAAAATACTCAGTTGAGAAATTAACGCATTCTACTCTGAAATACAATACAAGACATACCTTCGTGATTTTCTGTTCGAAATCTTGAAACATGTCTAGTCGAAAATGGTTGCTCGACAATGGATCACAAAACACAAAGTGTAATCTCTTTGCAAAGGCTCAGGCGAAAATCAACCTTCCAAAATGCTCCGACGAATATGGTAACGTAATCAATCTTGGAATATTGTATAGCAAATTAGATCCATAACGTATATTTTCTCTCCGGATCGGTGGGGATGAAACGGTTAAAGCCCTCTCTGGATCGGTGGGAATGAAACGGTTAAAGCTTCTAGCGTGAATAAAGGATAAACTTGGTATGAATTGGATAAAAATTAAAAAACAGGACTAATCGGGTTAATAAAACTTTGATTGGGACTTATCTTAATATAACTTCTTAAAATGGGATTTATCCATTATTTTCTCTTTTTTAATTCAAACATTTTTATTTTTATTTTATTTTTTACATAGTTTTTTTATAATTTTTAAAAATATTGTAACTTTTATCATAAACATTTCTTCTTTTTTTTTTTTATAAAAGTTATATTTTTAAAATTTATTTGTCAAAATCTATCAAATAAGGAAAGTATTTGGCAAAACTAGTGCTACTAGATTTTAACTTCGTGCTACTAATTTTAGTTATAAAGTATGATCTTTTTAAAATACGTACAACTTTTACTACAAATTATAACTATTTTTTTCTATTTCAGTTACAAGTTATAATATTTATCAAATACTCACAACTCTGCTACAATTTACAATCAATAATCTACTTGTTTCAGCAATACCAAACACCACCATGATCTATAGTGAATATAAAATTATTTAAAAATAAAACTTAAAAAATTATAACAACTTTAAGTAATAAATATTTCCTTTGATTTAAAGTCACTCTATTCATTTTCCAAATAAACTTTTGGCTTTTTGAGCTTAAAATAGCTTTAAGAAAAAAATCTAACTTAAAAAAGGTTTTCAAACGGGCCTTAGATTTTCTCCCTAATATTAGTTAAGGGCCCGATTGGCAACTAGCTTAAAAGTTAATTTTTTTTAACATTTTTAGCGAGAAAACTAAAATGGGTTCAAAATAAGTTGTCTATAACTTAATTTTTAAGCTAGTTTTCTTTTAAAGTTGATTATTTGGGTAAAAAGATAGATTTTTTGGTTTTTGTTCAAAGTGAACAATTTTACTAATCTATACATTTGATATTAACAATTATATGTTGTTAGTAGTGGTAATAAATAAGTTATTAATAAATGATATTATTGTATTTTAAAAATAGTAGAAGTTTAAATTGAATATTCTGAAGATTTGTGTTTTGATTTAACTTTTTAATTTTTTTGCCAGACATATCATAACTTTAGCTTTTTTGTGTTTTTAGTTAAAAAGCTGAAATTGCCAATCAAGGCTTAAATTCACTCTCTAGATATCTCTCTTCTTTTTTGTAATCTTCTTTTTATTCTTAAACTATAATGTTATGCACAATACATAAAAATAATGTATATTTATCACATGCATATATATCGCTATAAGAAACACTATACTATGAATCCCACTAATTATATTTAAGATAAATTACACTGACCGCTCTTGAGATTTTGGTGAAATACAGTTAAATCCATCTTTTTGGACAAATTATACTGACACCCCTTAGCAGTTAACGTCGTTAACGGAATTAATAAAAAGACAAATTTACCCTCAACCATTAATTCGTGTTAGGGTAAAAAAAAAAACAAACTGAGGAAGAAGAAGAAGCGCAGAAGCAATCTCTCACTCTCTGCTCACCCCCCCCCCCACCCAAATCTCATCTCTCTCTCTTTAATCTCAACCCTACGCCCAAATCTAACCTCTCTCTCTACAATCTCATCTCTCTCTCTCTATACTCAACCCCCCCAAATCTCGTCTCTCTCTCTCGTTCCACCGCCAGTGCCAGTTGCCGCCATCCAAGATCATCGGCGACTGCTCCACCAGCCAACGCCAGCCACCACGCCACCGCCGTCGCCGACACGCTAACACCGAGCCACCGCTGTTTTCCTCTATCTCTCTCTCTCTCTCTCTCGATAATCTCTCTCTCTCCCATTTTCTCCTTCTCTCTCCTCTTTCGCACCACGGGAGGACAGGTGTGGACGGTGGTTGCGGTGACCTGCGACGGTGGGGGGCTGCGACGGTGGGGGCTGTGACGGTGGGGGACTGCGGCGCCCGTTCTTCCTCTTCATTTCTTTTTTTTTTGAGCTATTACACTCACAATCAATTGTAAAATATAAATTATTTCTCAATCGACAATGTTCACTATCCTTTTAACGACCTAACGCTACTAATGAACGGTTTCGATCGGGGGTAAATTACTTTTGCAAATTCAAACCGAAGAATTATTAGTTTATAAACTTTATAAAAAAAAGAGAGAATGAAACAGATTTGATGCCCAAGGGCAAAATTGGAACAAATTTAATGAGACAAACGGAACCCTAACGGCGTTAACTGATAAGGAGTGTCAGTGTAATTTGTCCAAAAAGGTGGGGTTGACTGTATTTGACCAAAATCTCAGTTGAGATCAGTGTAATTTACCCTTATATTTACTAATATAGCACTGTTACATGCTCATGTATTATTTTATGTATTGTTGTATGCTATGCACTGTATATATACTTAGGCCTTGATTGGCAACGAGCTTCAAAGTTAACTTTGTGTGTTTTTAGCAAAAAAAAATTAAATTTAGATGAAAATAGATTATTTGGTAAAAAAATTTAAGCTAATTTTTTTAAAGTTAACTATTTGAATAAAAAATTAATATTTTTTATTTTTTTATTTAAATTGGTAATTTTTCTATATAATTAAAAATAACAATTATATATAATTAATAGTGTTAGCAAATAGCCATGAATAATTGATATTATTATATTTTAGAAGTGATAAAAATTTAAATACAAGATTCTAAAAAATTGTGTTTAGATTTTAATATTCTAGTTTTTTTTTTATTTTTTTACCAATTAGGTCATGCTTATTTTGTTTTGTTTTTTTTGCATTTTTAACTAAAAAGTAAAAAAAAAAAAGTCTAAAAACCCAAATTGATTCTTAAATAAATTAAGTAATGGCTTGGTTGGCTATTCTAACTTTTTAATTTTTTTGCTAAAAACTTAAAAAAGCTAACATGGTTCATTTGCTAAAAAAACAAAAAAATTAAAAAATTAAATTAAAACACTAGCTTCTTGATTGCTCTATTCAAATTCGAAACACATTTAAAATATAATAATATTCTGAATAACTTATTTACTACTACTACTAACTATATATAATTGTTAATATTAAATATATATAAAATAACAAAATTTTATAATTTAAATAAAAAAATTAACTTTTTATTTAAATAATTAATTTTGAAAAATTTAATTTAAAAGTTAAATTATCAAATAATTTATTTAAAACTAAATTCAAAATAAAATTTAAAATTAGTTTTTATTTTTAAAAAAGAACTTGCAACGCAGCGTATAATTGTTCAAATATTAGAGTACGGTAAAGATCTGGAGAGCAGAGAAAGCAATTACAACAAGAAAGATACGTTTGGGTAGCTAAGGGGACAAGAAGGGAGAGAGAGAGAGAGAGAAAGAAAAAAAAAACAAAAAAGCATGAATCCCATGGGGCCAGGTGGCGTTTGAACATTAAAAGGGGCAAGTACTTTGTCACGTGCTTCAATCTGTTTCAGTTATGATACAGTGCGGGGCAGCAGCAAAAAGCCTGCGGTTTGTCATGACCAGCCCCCATTACGGCGCCGCCATTAAAATTTCCAGGGTCTCGGACTCTGTGGAAACAACCCTCCTCTCTCTCTCTCTTCACTGGAAGGCTTAAACCAATGGATGGGATGGGACCGGAGAGCGATGAGCTCTTTTATTCGTGTTCCTTGTTGATTAGGGTGGGAGTGAAAATAAAAAAATAAAAAAGTAAAAAATAGATGGTAGCAAAGATATTTTAAAAATAATTTTTAAAATTTAAAAAATTAATATTAATAAAAATTATAAATAATATAATAAATAAAAAATAAAAATTAATGAATTAATATAATTAAAAATATAAACTGTAAGAATAAATAAATAAAATTAAAGATAAATATAATATTTTAATATTTTTAAATTTTTTATATTTTAAAAATATATATTTTATATTTATTTATATTTTAAAAATGTTTATTTTATATAATTAAAAACAAAGTAAAGAAAAATATAACGAAAAAGTAAATATCATTCTCATCTTATTTGTTATAAAAATAAAAAAAATTCATTCATAACAAAAAGAACAAGAACAGAACGAGAATGTGCGACCAAGGCTAGATGAAAAAAGATTACCACCCCCTACTTAAACCAGCAACAATTATTCCCTCTTTTGCATAGCAATGCAACGTACTTGTATCTAAACAATCATATATAAAAAAAAGTACAAATGTTAACCACGTTTTAGTGGGCGATAAATAATGAAATTATATTGTATAAATATTTTATGTGGAATGTGTTAAATAATGAGGTTAAAAATTTGTGATACTATCGTTGCGCGATTTTAGTCTTTTATTGGTTTAGATGTAAATAATTGTCCTAGTATCCACATGCAAGATATATAATTTTGAGACTTTTATATCTTTTTAGAGTCTCTATTTTTTTATCAACACTCCACATAACCTGTCACGAGATTGAGTTGACTCTGATATTATTTGAAACGATTCAAATAAATCATTAACACAAATAACTTGAATAAAAAACTTAATAATACAACTAAAATTGATTAAGTCTGAGTTATTTGTAATAGCTCACAAGTTTTTTTATATATCATATTCAATATTTATCTGCTATCGATATAGAATGAAGTATCATATGTCCTACCTCAAAAAATATATTACAATTAAAAAATTATCTTCATTACCATATTAATCACTGTCCAGTTTAGCGGTGATTAACATAACCTAAAAAAAAATAGAGGTCTCATCCCCATCTCATATCCATCTCTATTAATCACCATTTATTTAATAGTGAATAATGAGTAAAAAGTCTGGAGATATTTATATAAAGTATATTAATATTTATAAAAATAGTAAGTTCTATTTTTAAAAGTGTAATAATATTAGAATTATTTTGTCCCAATTCCTCACTTATTCACTACTTAGTGGATGGTAGTTAACACCATCCAATTATGGCTCTGTTTGGGCTAAATTTCGTAATTTTGTTTATTTATTTATTTTATTTTTTTAATTTTTTTTTGGCTAAATTTTTTTATTTTTTTGAAATCATCTCAATGAGATGAATCGAAAAAACAAAAAAAAAGATGAAAAGATGAAAACAGTTTACTAAAAATGAAAATAAGTAACATAAAATTTAATTTATTAATTTATTTTAGATTATTTTCATTTTTTTGAACTTTTTTTATATTTTTATTAAATTTTTTAATTTTTTTTGACTCATCTTATTGAAAAAAATCAAAAAGTATAATATAATTTTTTTAAAAAATTACTAAAACAAAAATAAATCAAATCAAGTAAAAAAATACATAATTATTCCAAATGAAACCTATATCCAAATGTTTATTAAGTAGTCTTTAGTACTCCGTAATACTTTGTGATTCTTTTATCTAATAATGTATTAAGAAATAGAGAAACGAGAAGGGCATTGTACTTTAAGCACAATATCTTTTTAAATGTGTTTTTATAATTAGATTTATTAATTTTGTAAAGTTCGTCGATTTTATTATTCATAGAAAAATTTAGGTTGATCTATTACTTATAGCTAATTATTGAATAGTATTTGTTTAATAATTTTTTTTTAAATTATAATTTTTATATATTTATTTATAAATTAATATTATGTGATCACTTAATTATAAGTATCAGATCAATTTAAATTTTTTTTATAAATAATAAAATTAATAAATTCTACGTAATAAATAAATTCAATCATAAAAATATATTAACAAAATGCTATGCTTAACGGCACAACACTCTCCTCGTTTTCTTAAAAATACTCTCTCTGCAAAAGACATAAAATTATGTTTATGGCACCATATGACCATTCTCATTGGACAGAATTATTCTTTCGTTAAACACAATGTCAGACTTCTTTGCTGAAGCCTCAAGGCCAATCAAGGGCGACATATTTTTGTTGGTTTTCGCGAGTTTCACTTTGAATTTAACTATAATAATTTGGAGAAAAATGTTCATCAAAGTTCATTGGGTTATAATTAAATAGTATATAATGTATAGATAATTTGTACAAAATGTATTAATATATATAAAAATAATAAATTTTATATTAAAAAGTGTATTGATATTAATTTTTTTTTGTCTCTATTAAACTATTATTCAATATTTATTGAACCATCTTTAGCAGCATCCTAATTTTAATATACTAGTTTAATGAATGCATGTCCATAACCTTGGAAGTATGATATAATGGCATTGTTTGATAACTTAATTTTAAGTTAGATTTTTTATTTAAAATTATTTTAAGTTAAATAAAAAAATATTTATTTGGTGAATTGTATGGGTAATATTAGGCTCTGATTAGCAACTTTTGTTTTTTAGCTTTTAAATTAAAAATGCCAAAAATCAAAGTTGTTTATTTGGCAAAAAAGTTAAAAAAATTAAAAAATCAAATCAAAACAAAAATTCTAACAATATTCTATTTAAACTCCTACTACTTTTAAAATATAATAATACCACACATTCATAACTTATTTACTTCTACTACCAATTATATATAATTGTTAATATCAAATATATAGAGGGGTAAAATTGTCCACTTTGAACAAAAAGCAAAAATGCTAACTTTTTATTCAAATAATCAACTTCAAAAATACTAACTTAAAAACTAAATTACCAAATAATCTACTTTGAACCCAATTTAGCTTTTTAACTAAAAATAAAAAAAAAATAACTTTTAAACTAGTTACCAATCAGGCCCTAAGTCAAAAGACCAGAAACTTAGATTAAAATTGTTATTTATCTAAATATGCTAACTCCTAATTTTTGGTCCTAGCCATTATTGCCTCCAAAGAAAAGATCTATAATCACATAAGCGAAAGATTCTTTTCTCTCATCTAGTGGAACGGCACCTTAACGTGTTATTATTCTTGAATAGATTGATTTTAGAAAGAATACTTTAGAGTTAAGAATAATTTAGAAGGGATCAAACAGATGAAACACTACTTTGGAATTTATCCCTTGTTACCCCATTTAATGGGTCAATAAGAAACTTGGACCGCTACTTAGAATGAATTAGGAAAATGAGAGAGAATGAAAAGGACACGAGGTCCCGTATCTCATTCGTATGATTGGTTGCTTTGCTAAAAATGACTTAGGTTCTAAGTATGAATAACATCCTTTATCTAATAGAAGAAGTTAACCCAACGAGGTGGAGGGGCATCACAGGAAGTCATCTATCTCTATAGTTCTGAAGACAAAAACTGGGTAGCTTAGAAAGAGAATCGAGGTCTGAGTGCAGGTGGGAGCCTCATTAGGAATCACCTTGGTAAGGTTGAGTCTTTTAAAATTTATTTTTAAATAATTTTACATTTAATAAGAATTTTGTTTGATAGATTTTGACGAGTAAACTTCAAAATAAAATTTTTATAAATAATATATGTATATAATAAAAATTATGATATTTTAAAAAAAATATTAAAAAATTTATATAAAAGGCAAAAAAACCTAAAAGGTTAAAAGCCTTTGAGTTGCCAACCGAAGTTGGCTTTTGGAACTTTAAGCATAAAGACAAAAAAACTAACTTAAAGTCAGTTACCAAATGAGGCCAATATCATCCTTTAAAACAGTAGTTGATCCAATAAAGGACAAAAGAGAGCACATGCCTCCTCAAGTTTGATATATTTATTTTTACCTATAAATAATAAAATATTTTAAAATATACTCTTTGTAAATTTAGTTAGTGTCCCTTCTCAAATTTTGTATTTTGTATTTTGTATTTTACTTATAAAAAATAGGATTAATTGAGTTTTAGTCTCATTTATTAAGTATGTAAGAGATTTAATCTGCCGCATTTTTCGTATTTTTTCTAATTTTATGAATTTTCTGTCCATTATGCCATTTAATATCCTGTTCTTCATTTTCCTTTTAAATTTGTTTATTATAGGATGCAATATTCCCTATAAGAGGTGGTGATATCTTCAGCATTTAATCCACGTGATTATAAAATGCAACCAAATATCATGATATCTTCCATTGTAATGAAAAATCTATTAGTCCCCTTTATTTTTGGAATCAATTACACTATTGTTATTATAGGATGCAACCAAATATCATGATATCCGCCATCGCTTCTCCTCATTCTCCACTTCGCTATCGCCGCTTCCAGATCAGTTCGTGGTGGCCACTTCGCATCACCGCCTCCGCTTCTCGCCACCGCCACCGCCACCGCTTCTCATCGGCGCCGACCTTCTAGATTTGTCTGTATCTCTCTCTCTAATTTGTATGAGATTTGATCCACCACTCTCTTTAACATGGTGTTTCTGGTTCACCGCCGCCCTTCTTTCTCTTTCTCCTCCACCAATAACAATGATTTTTTATACATATTCTCTATACGATCAGTGTGCAACTCATACAATTATCAGTTATAAATTCTGTCTTGAACAATTTTGAAAGCACTTATCTGTTGAACACTGATACAACTATCAGTTGCATTTTATTGTAAAATGCACACAACTCTTCTAAACCACTAATACATTTTATTAATTTAAAACTATCTTATAAGTAGACATTGCAACAGATATTTAATACTGATAAATGTATCAGTAGCATATGCGTAGTGAACTGGAGTTGAAATGTATTATTGGTTTATATTCTTTATAAAAATATTTTTACTAACCATTGATAAATGTATCAGTAGTCATATCTGGTTGTGATGAGTTGAAATATATATTAAAACTAATGATCTGTGGATTTAAAAATGTATCAGATTTATGTGTATAGTGAAAAAGTTTTGAAAATATATCATCTATATGTAACTGTGTATCGTTTGTATGTGTTATGGCGGGAAGTAATTTCACCCAGCAGAGAGAGAGAGAGAGAAATAGAGAGAGAAAGAAATAAAGAGAGAGGTTACTTGATTTAAAGAATACGCTATCTTTGAAAAATCTTTAAAAAGATTCTAAATAAGGAGAGATAATATCTTTAATATGGGTATATTAGCCATAATAAAATAATTTTAAATCTGATGGGACCTAATTTATTAAAAAAAAAAAAGTGCTGGAACTAAATCTAACACTATTATAAAAAAAAGGACTAAACCCAAAATTTTTCAAAAAAATAAGGATGTCTTCAAATATACTTTAATAAAATAGTTAATGCCCCTTTAATCTACCGTATTTGTTAAAAGACCAACCCATTTTTTAAAAAGAGCTTCTAAATATACATATTTTTCTTTTTACTATACCACTAGATGCATTGAACCCTTGTACAAGATGTTAAAATGTTGTACCTATAAACGTATTAAGCCAAATAATATGTGCATTTGTAAAGTCTCTTAGAATATATTTAGTTCATTATTTCACAAATAATAAATCGCAAAATACACGAGAAATAAAGAGAGTCCAAAATTAGAACTTTTTGAAATATATGGAAGAGGCGAGGCGAGGCGTTGGATACTTGGCAATAGTTAGACGAAAGCAAGAAGTAATGGGTGAACCAATCGTTGTCACGAGGAATGGATTTCTTAAACTTATTTTAAATGTCTATGAAGAAGTATTTTTAAAAAATCACAATTAGAAATATCTTTTTCTAAAAAATGATAATGTTTCACAAAAAAATAATCTTTAAACCATTTTTTCCGAACTTTCAACTAAATAAGTAATAAATCCGTTTGAATAAAACGTAACTTTAAGTTTTTAGAGTAGATAGAAATGTCCTTTTTTGATTGTTAATTTTTCTAATACTTGAAATAGAAGGATAAAAACTTACTAATTTTAGATCACGAGTGAAATGAGCCAAAAAAAAATTGGTGCCTCCTTTACGTTAAATTCTTGAATCCGCCACTGCTTTGAAAAGATTAATGCTTTTCACCATTAACTTTTTATCCCAAATTTGTTATTTCTAAAATACTCATTTTCATAGTGTATATTATCTAAAAACATTCATGGTGATCATATATAATACTTATCATAAAACAGCTACAAACAGTTACATGCTTGAAACTAACATTGTCACCATTTCAACATATCATTTTCAAGACACCACACTAAGCCTTTTAAACCATGTTAACATATTCTTAATATATGAAAAACACACTACTATAGCATGGTTTAACAACTAGTCCCTACCTACAACTCCACTACAGAAGATGAAACTTCAAAGAAGATGGATGAGGTTAGACATGATGCTTCCAAAGTTATTCTATCCAGTCTTCCAAGAGAATCATTCAAGCCTGGATTGGCTTCTAAGGTAGAATAAGGCCAATATATGGTGAGTTCTTTCTTCCTTTTTGAGAATTAGTCAAAAAATAGGAAAAATATAATAACAAAGATAGAAAGATGAAGGCTTGACCAAGAGGTAGAGGAGAGGGGAAATTGTGTTGTCTTCTTGGTCACCCACGAGACAAAATACAAGGATGAGTTGAATATTTGGATAGGGTGTGGAACTGATCAAATGAAGTGCAAGCATCATATAGTGTGTGTAAGGCTTAATGTAAGATAGATGTTGGCCATTAATGTACTTACATGTAAGGAGGTGTGGCCTCCGCATTCAAACCAAGAGGATAGAGGCAGGGTCGGCCATGAAATTTAGAATATCTAAAGTGACTTCTAAAATATGGCTCCTTAATAAGAATTATTCTAGAACTTGTTTTACACTTGTACTTTTCGACTGAATGAAATTATGAAATTAAAAATGTTGAATTAGGTCAGGATTGCCAGATTAGACTTTGGTTCTCGGCAGTGCGAGTGGATTTTTATTTTTTAGCTGGGCTTTGAAAGAAAAAATAATATTAGACTCTTTATTTATTAATTAGGTTGGATTATATGCAAAAAAAAAAATTATATATATATATATTTAAAATTTTGAGGATCCTAAAAATTTGTCAAAAATTAAGAACTTAAAACCATAATTTTACTGGTCTTAGGCAGAGTCGTGTTGGTTTGGTTCTTGTTGTGTTTTAACCAAGAGAGCATCCCAAAGTTCTAGCTTGTTTGGAGTTTTCTCTTCGTGTGACCAAATTCCCACTCAACCAAGCGTAAAGGCTTAAAGACAAGTTCTCTTATTTGGAGTGATCAAAGTATTGTCAAAATTAAAACAAAATGGGACATGTCCTCTCACCTGTGGCCGACCAAGGTTAGAGGATGGAGTCTGGATGCTTTCCACTTTTTTTTTGCAACCAGAAAGTGTCCATAAATTGAACTTATTTAGGCGTCTTTCAATTGGAGCAACTAGATCGTTTACGGTTGAGTAAAAATACTCTAACCATGGCTTAAAGGCCTATCTAAGGTATTGTTGGAGAATTTTAATAAAAATAAAATATTTAGAATATAAAATGTTATTTTTATCTCTATTTATAATAGTAATTTATGAGAATTTTAAAACAAAATTTATTTATGTCCGTTACAAATTTAAATGGGTCGCTTTTAGTAACCTATTCATTATGTTTATTATTATATTTCTGTTACAAAACTAAATGTGTTTAATTATGTTAGTCATACTTTATTATTTTCTACCCTATAAATAGCCAAACTTTCTAAGGTTTTGGGGGCAACAATAAAAATGACTATGAGAAGATAAAAAGTGACAAGGAGTTGTTTTATATTTTTTTATATTATATTTGGGCAACCTTGATTCATGACTCATTCTTTTTTAAAACAAATACGAAGAAATTTTATTAATCAATTGCAGCAGCCGTAGCCTCATTACAAATAAGAGGAAGAGCCCAAATTGGGCAACAATCCATCCACAGTTTTTTACCATCTGTTTTTAAAGCCATATTTGCAAAATCGTGTGCAAGACGATTCATTTCTCGTTTCGTAAACATACATAAGCCATTTGAAAAATTTGCTAGAAACCCTTTGCAATTCGTAATGATATTACTAATGGTCGAGTAATCTTCCGTAGGTTTGGAGATAGCTCTGGCTATATTAAGTGCATCACTTTCTACCACCCATTGAGTTATGAAGAGATCCTTTGCAAGGCACAAACCATGGAAGAGAGCAAGAGCTTCAGTTGCCTCCGGGGAGCACCATCCTAGTAGTCTCTATGAGAGACCAGGCACAAAACTGCCAGTCCAATCTCGAATAACGGCTCCACATCTAGCTTTCTTGGATTTTGTGTCACACGCTCCATCAACATTGATCTTGAAGGTTCCATTACTAGGCGGATTCCAGCGCGGAACGGTCATACCAGTTGAGGTATTCATGGCCTGGGACCTGATAGCATTGGTAGCCCGATACTGAGTTAGCATATCTTGTGCTTGATTAACCATGAAAGCAACGTGTATCACAGCACCTGTTAAGACAAATGCATTTCTTGCATTCCAAAGTACCCAAGCTATAACTCCAAACCAGTCACAAACTTCTCTATCTTGTGTAAGGATAATCTCTCTAACCTAATCATGGAAAGAGCCAACTTGAAGATCAAGAAGATGGTACAGGTGAGCCTTGCTCCAAACCTCTATAGCCTTTCCACACCTCATGAACACATGCTCAATCGTTTCATCTGGGTCTCCACACTGGCGACATATGGGTTGGATCAGAACATTTTTGCTTGCCAGCCTTGTAGCAGTTGGAAGGGCCCGAACACAAACACGCCATAAGAAAATCCTGATCTTTGACGGAATTTGGAGATTCCACATTTTTGTTCACCAACTTAACCGTGAAGTGTGACTTGGACCTGCAGTGGATCTCCTCCTATCCTCCGCCTCTTCCATCTCCTTTGCTACCCAATATCCAGTCTTAACTAAATAGACACCATCCTTCGAGTGGAACCAATCTTGCTTGTCGTCCCCAGGCCGATGACTTAAAGGCAGAGCTAATATAAACCCAGCATCATCTTGGAGGAAACTTGACCTGATCTTCTCTTCATCCCATCTTGAATTATTATCCATAAGATCACTGACCATGGCATTCACTCCCAAGATTGGAGGTGAAAAAACCTTCAGTGTTTTCAGGCGAGGAATCCACCTATCGGAGTAGACTTTGACTTCTGTGCCTTTTGCTATACGCAAAAAGATGCCTAGCTCGAGAATCTGGTGCACCTGAAGCATACTTCTACATACAAAAGAAGGTTGAGAGCCCAACCGTGCTTCCATGAAGGGTTTGTTTGGGAAGTATTTAGCTTTTAGAACCCGAGCCACTAGTGAGGATGGATAGTGAATGATCTGTCAACCCTGTTTTGCCAACATTGCCAAATTAAAAGCCTCAATAGATCTAGAACCCAAACCCCCATCTCTTTTGGATTGACAAAGTTTGTCCCATACCACCCAATGAATTTTCCTTTTTTCGACTTCAGTACCCCACCAGAAACGGCTGACCATTGTGTTAAGATCAGATATCAAAGCTTTCGAGAGTTTGAAACAGCTCATAGCATATGTCGAAATTGATTGGGCGTTTGCCTTTATTAGCACTTCTTTTCCCGCCTTAGAGAGAAGTTTCTCCTTCCATCCTTGGAGCTTCTTCTACACACGTTCTCTAATGAACCGAAAGACCCTCTTCGTATCTTTGCCAATAAGCGTAGGGAGTCCCAGATACTTTTCATGATTTTGTACTTGTGATACATTTAGCACCTGGGTGATCCCTCCTTTGTGGCGTCAGGCAAATTGGGACTGAAGACAACCGACGATTTTTCGTAGTTTATATGTTGACCTGAGACTTGTTCATAGGTTGACAGGATGTCCTTAAGCTGTTGGGCCTCTTCAGTAGTTGCTCAAGCAAAAAGCAGACTGTCATCTGCAAAGAAAAGATGAGAAATAGTGGGACTATGACGAGCTGCTTTGATACCATGTAAGAGCCACCCGCTTAAGGCTCTCATTAATAGACTAGACAAACCTTCAGAGCAGATAAGGAACAGATAGGGGGATAGGGGAAGGCTTGATATATCCCACCGGTTCTCTAATGATGAGCACCGAGAAGGAAGTAGTGGTAAGACATGCCATGATTTTGGTTATCCAAGAAGAGCTAAAACCCATCTTTGTCATCATTTGTTCAAGGAAGATCCATTCGACCCTATCATAAGCTTTACTCATATCCAGCTTCAGAGCCAGATTTTCTTTCGACCCTTTCTACTTCTTCATGGAATGTAGAGATCAAAAGCTACCACAACGTTGTCGGTGATAAGCCTTCCGGGCACAAATGCACTTTGTGCAGGATCAATGATAGCGGGGAGAATAATTTTGAGACGATTTGCAAGGGTCTTTGCAATCACTTTATAGATCACATTGCAGAGCCTAATCGGCCTAAAATTAGAAGCCTTTCTAGGGTTTTGTACCTTTGGAATCAGGGCAATATAAGTAGTATTGATAGCTTCAAGAGAACCATCATTATTTAGAAAGTTTAGATATACTGACAAAACATCCTTGCTTATAATGTCCTAATAATGCTGATAAAACAAGGTGGGCATCCCATCCGGTCCAGGAGCTTTTTGTGGGTGCATCTAGTTTAGGGCTGCAAAAATTTCATCCTCAGCGAAAGGTCGATCAAGATCTAAATTTATATCCTTTGAAATACATCTGGTGATTTGAGAGACCACTGGTGTTGAGTTTAGAGCTTGGTCTGTGGAGAAGATTTGCTAAAAATAGTCAATGAAAGTCTGCTTTATGGAAGCTGGATCTGAGACCCATGCACCTGCCACAGTTTCTATCCTGGATATGAAGTTTCTCTTTCTTCTTTGGTTGGCTTTTGAGTGGAAACATTTTGTATTTCTAACTTCCTGAGAAAGCCACACAGCCCGGGATCTTTGCCTCCAATACATTTCTTCCTTCTCAAGAAGCTCATTGG
>JAULJZ010014697.1:0-16176 GCA_032270985.1 Heliamphora pulchella | reverse complement strand
ACGAAATGCAGTTAACCAGTCCATTCCAAGAATAATGTCAAACCCCGACATCTTCAACACGATAAAGTCGAATACCATATGGCGATCAGCTATTACTACTTCGCACCCTCTACATACACACCTTAACGTTGTACCATCATCGATGGGTGTTTCGACATTTACAACAACGTCTGACACCTCAACCGGTAAACCCAAAGTAGATACGAATGAGGAAGAGATAAATGAACGTGATGCACCAGTATCAAATAACACATGAGCCCAAGAATTGAAAACTAACAAAGTACCTCATATCACCGGGGTACTGGTGGTAGTCTCGCGTATCTCAAGGTTTGAGAAAGTACCAGCTTCTGTTATAGCATAAGCCCTTCCTTGAACTCTAGATGTTTGTCCCTGTCCCCTACCCATAGGTTGGCGTACAGATTGTACTGAAGAAGCCTCCCTGGGAGCCCAAACTATCTGCACCCCGGTCTGTCGAGTTGGATGGTCATATGTCTGCCACTGAGTAAAATGTGTAGTAGATGTTTCTCGGCTAGATCTCCCTTGCGGACATTCACGTCTAACGTGCCCCTCTTGACCACACCGAAAGCATCTGATGGGTCCCCTCTCCTGAGGTTGTCCTTGTGTCGAACTCTGCTGTTGCCTTGGTGCTTGCCTCCTTTGCGAACATTCTCTAGTTCGGTCGGTGTCCATGCTGCCCACAAACAAAGCACGCAACTTCCCTTCGCTCCAGCCATGCCATCGAGGCCACAGATGGGGTGGGTACGGAGCGTTGGGTCTGATAAGATCTATGTGGCGCCGAACTAGTATTGCCCTGTTCTGGCCTTCGTTTCTTATAAGGTCGTCCCTCAAATTGCGTTGTTTAAGCCACCGACGGTTGCCTCTTTTCCATGATCCTGCGATTGTCTGCCATAGCACTTTCTATTACCATGGCCGTCTCCACTACCTCCGAGAAAACCATCAATCGAAACCCCACCACTTTCTCTCAGATGGCGGGTCATAAACTCCTTTCGAACCTCTTGGCCTTCAACTCTTCCGTTGATACCATTTTGGGCCCAAACTTTGACAAGCTTGTGAACTGTGACTCATATTGCAAAACGGACAGATTCCCTTGTATCAAAGACTGAAATTCCTCTCTATATGTATCTCGAATGGACTCAGGAAAATATTTTTCTAGAAATACCGCTATAAATGATGCCCATGTACCGTCTATAATCGTCTTAACAAACTCCCACCAGTCATTTGCCTCTTCCTAGAGTTGAAAAGTATTGCAAAGTACCTAAAATTCGGGTGACTACCTTCAGCCATTCCGTCGCCACTCGAGATTCGGGTTCCCCAGCATAAGTTGGAGGGTTTAACCGTTGAAACTCTCTCATCATCATTGCAGCCCTTCCGTCTATATCCCGTGTTCCTCCTTGGTTAGCCCCAGCCCCTACCAAAGTTCTCAACTCAATTAGTATATGTTGATTCACTACTGTACCCCCAACTGGTTCCTGCGGGGCGTTAACATCCCCTTCTTCAGGAACTGGCGCTCTCCCATGCCCCCGGCCGCGACCGCGACCTCTACCTCTTTCTCGCCTAGGAGGCATCACTATACCAAAGAAAACGATCGTCAATACATAGTATATATAAACAAATCGACACTCCCTTCCTAAATAGGTTCAATTTTAAAGGCAAACAGGGCAAACCCTACTCAAACTTAATCACACAAACACATAAACACATACCGAGGGAAAGCCTCAAAGTAACGCGACAATCCAAGCAACTAATTCAGATTTCTCATAGAAAGAACGTCGGCCAAATGCTTTTCTACTTCGAACCCAAAAGTAGTTGATCAGACGCCAAATGGCAAGTCACATCACCCCAAGACTCAACCTCCATGCTCATATAAACACATAATATACGCAAGACAATACAACCACAATCCCATGCAAGCACACAAACCATGCCGTGTAGTGGTGCCTAATTCTCATTAAACAATTCTCATACAAAGTCATCCTCACATCCTACGGCTCCTAGGTATCCGAACCTAGAGCTTTGATACCATTCTATCATGTCCCAAACCCGGGTCCGTGAGCTAAACCCAAAACATGCCATACATAACTCGTATCCATTGGTAATACTCCAAGATGTAAGAAGATATTGTATATGACATTAAACGAACTTACTAAAACGATTAGAGTTCCAAAATTTACATTCCCAAGTTCATCACAAGGTTTGAGATAACATATGTACAACTTCAACTATCATTTTCATTACATCATTTCCATTATCTTATGTACAACTAAACAAGAAACAAGGAAATCATGACTACCATTCTTTACTCTTTCCGAAAGCATCCACAGCTTTATTGTCACCCCGCTCGTCGGAACCTGAAATGTGTTTGACATATATACATGAGCCGAAACTCGTAGGATAAAGATTAACTCATATCTAATGCATGATTTGTGAGGTGTGATGGGTGTAATCAAATAAAATGCACATTTTCACCAAGTTTATCTTTTAAACACACACACTCACGCACACCCAAACTTATCCCCATTTATCCATTTCTTTACAATTCATCAACCTTTCATTTTTCATTCTCGATTTTCACAAAACCGTATCACCTCTAATGAACCGATGTTGGGTGCAGCTTATAGAAATTCCTCCCTATTAATCCCAATAGGCTACGCGAAGTCATTGGGTAATAGATAGCTCTATAACTCACCACGACACAATACCACATTTGGGGACTAACCCATGGGCATGTGGTCCCCATATTTCCCAAGTTTCTGGTCTTTCACCGCAGAGCCGCTAGCCCAACTTATTCCACATCAATCCGTACGGTTCATTTTAGGTTAATTAGATTCATTTCCACAACCCAGGAGTCCAACCCACAGATGATTGCTCTATCATTACAATTCCAAACTCGAATTAACATCACGAATTTCAGTACACAATTTCTCATTGCCCAACTTTTATTATACAATGTCTCGTTTCACCACTTTCGTTATACAGTTTCTCATAAATAACGGTGTTACCAATTTCTCATAGATCACAATGTTATCACATACCCATAACACAAAGTTGATATAAAGAGGATCACCTCAATTTAAAAGGAATACACCCATCATGTATACATATACATATATCAACTTGAAACTCGCGTTTAGTGTAAAGAAGATTCAATCTTGAAACTCGCGTTTAGTGTAAAGAAGATTCAATTAACAGGTCGAATGCATGCATCCCAACTCAATTTAGATATATCTATAAATGTGCCACAAGCTCAAGGGACTAGAAATTTAGTAAAAAGGGTCAATATGAATGAAAAACAATTGAAAAATAGTTTTAAAATTTTGATGTATCCTCACTATTTTGATCATAACTGTTTCTACAAAATGAATATTTTTGTGAGAGTAGTCTTGTTGGAAAGAGGACTTCCGGAGCTTCGATTTGAGTACAAGAACGACCCAATTCGGAGTCCGTATGAGGAAGATATGAGTGAACAAAGTTGGCCCTGCGCAGTCAGTCCGTTCGAGCGGACGTCGGGCGCTCGAGCGCCCAACCTTCTGCCATTTGAGCGCTCGAGCGGACTGGGCTCTGCTCGAGCGCGCTGGCACCCGAGAGAAACCCAGATTCGCTCCTGTTTTGAGCTTCAAACCTCTAAACACATAACCCTTATCAAAAATGCTTCAAATCTTTAATTTTAAGCCAAAAACACTAGATTCAATTCTCAAAACTCCATTTTAATGCAACAAAACATCAATCTCATGGGTAATCATTTCTCAAGAATCTCCATTTTATGAGAATTAACTCAATCCACACACCAATCTACCAATATGTTAACTAAACATGCAATTAACTCAACATTTACTCATATGTAGAAAATATCAACCCAAATCAAGGCAAGACTTGTGAGATAATCTAAATCCTACCTCGAATTTGCTCGAAAGCTTGTGATTTCTTCAAATCTCTCTCCTATGGTTTGGGTGATGGATTTTCTTGCTTCCTCAAGGCTTTATCTTCACTCTCCTTGCTCCAAAGCTTGGTATTTCTTCTTGATTTCTCCTAATCACACCTCCATCTTCAATTTGAGTGGTGGAAAGTTAGGGTTTGAGGGTTTGGGTGGGTTTTCTCTCAAGAAGAGAGAGAGAGAGAGAGAGAGAAGAAGAAGAAAAATAAGAGAAAGGGATGAGGGTCTCATGTGTTATACACACACACACACACACAAATATATATATATATATATATATATATATTCTCCCAAAGTTTCTCCAAAGCTCGAGAATTTTCCATACTCATGCCGATAGCCCGCTCGAGCGGGCCTTCACCGCTCGAGCGGTGCTCCCTGAACCAGAAATCTAACACCGCTCGAGCGGTGCTCCCTGAACCAGAAATCTAACAAATTGCTTTTTTTAAAATAAAATCCAATCTCCAACCTCACTCTTATTATCTCATTTTAATTTTTCTCATATTCATATTGTTAATATTAATCATTATTTTGGATCTTAGAATTATTCCAAAACTCATTAGTCCGTCCACGATCCTCCTTATTATTAAAACTCATACTCTAATTTTTTGTTACCCCATAATATTTAACCGAAGACGAAGATTAACGAAATAAAATAAATACGTACCGGATTGTCACAGGAAGATATTTATATATGATTTTTTACATCTTTCTCCTACAATTTATAAAATATTCAAAGAATAAAAGTAAAAGTTACTTTATGCATATAAAGACAAAAGTAATTTAATATATATATGAGTATTAGTGCATATGTATATATATATACATATATATATCTCAAAAAAATCTCTACAATAATCTCAACAATAATAATAATACTAATAAACAAACCCTAGAGTGTAAAACAAGTAAGATCCAAAAGTAATTTTAGTATATACATATACAAACATACAAATCTCTACAAGAACTTTAATGTTTTATTCAAAAGTACACAATCCAATAAAATAATATAATTTAATACCAACTTGTATGTTAATTTAAAAAGAGACTTAATACAAAATATAATAAATTAAATAATGATAAAAAATAATGCAAGAATATGAAATTGAGTTTTAAAACTTAAATTTATCAAATTAAATTAAAACTAATATAAAAGTAGTTAAAATGTACACCAAGTTACAAAATTATACAGAAATCAAATTTTGGCCTAACTACCTCAATAAAATAATGCCATAATCAATTTAAATTATATAAATAAAGTATTAAATATAAAATTACTAAATTAAATCAATTCCATAAAATTAGTGGTTAAAAACATATATTAAATCAATTTTTGGACACTTTTCTTGAACAACGTAGTATAAATATATCATGCAAACTTAAATAAATCATTATAATACAATAAAATTTCAAATCTTGGAGCCAAACATCACCATGGCCAGCCATTATAGATACTCCCACACTCAACCCATTATTTTATTACATTATGTCATTTTTGCATGCAAAATCATAAGATAGAGCCACCACCCAACCTTACACCTTCAATATGGCTTCTCCATTACTATTTCTCTACAAAATTAGCCTTTTTCTTTCCTCTCTACAAAAAAAGATTTGAGATTAAGAGTGATATAGAGAGAGAAAGAAGAGAAGAAGGAGAGAAGAAGTTTTAGTCTTGGTTCTTGCACTTTGAGTCCATCTTTTTGGTGTTTTTGTTCAAGCTTCTTCATCTCAAACAACTTCAGCCCCATATTCAACGTAGAAACAACATCTTTATACATTTATTTTTAATTTACAAGTCTCATCTCATCTCTTAATCTCACCAAGACCCAAGATCCATGCTCAAACTCATTAGATGTGGTCTTGGGTCTTATTTTTTAGTTCTTTTTCTCTCTCCTCACCATCCATCACCTTCTTTTGATTTTCATCCATGTCCATGGTATATAGCTCATGTATAAGTCATATATATGAGAGATATAGCCATGCATGCAAAGGATATAGGCCAAGAGTCAGATAAACTCATGTCTTTTTACTTTTCAAATCTGTCCAGAAAAGGTTTTCGTCAAACAATTTGATTTTTGCCATCTTTTTTGAGTGATCTAAACTCATCAAGAATTTCTAAACTTTTTACTATAACTTCATGGATATTTTATTTACATGCACAAACTTTCTTGAGGTCCAAATCCATTTCCTCATTTTTTTTAAAAATAGAGAAGTAAATTGGGTTAAAATGACTGTTTGGACAGACCACTTTGAATTCATGTCATTTATTGTAGAAGTAAGCTCTCGGTATAATTTTTATGTGGTTGAATAGATAAATATCTTATCTTTCTAACCCCACGGGAATTAACCTGTTTGCATGGGTGTAGAGAAAATGGAACTGATTCTCTCAAAGTGTATCAACTATGGACACTGTTTGGTAAAAGAGTTTTAACAAATTAAAAAAAATGATTTTGGTGCAAGGCCAACGGTCAGAGCTTCCTAATACATAGATATACCTCTGTAAAAATTATAGAAATCACTCAATTAGTCTGAGTTCCCCTTTTCATTTTTCAAAGCCACTGAAAATCACTCCACTGTTCTGGTAATAAATATCTACACAGTCACACAATTTTGTTTTGCAAAAACTGAGGTCTTAGAATCCAAATCCAGAAAAGTGTTTAACAAGAAAAGTGTTCAAAACATCCCAACTATTCTTCCTACCAATTTTCAAAATTTATTTCCAAATGTTACTATTTTAAAACCCTACTAGACAGTAGTAAAAATCTACACTCTTCTTGACTAAATGTAAATGTGCCTAAGTGTTATAGGTTGCCTTGTTAAAGTTCTTAACTTTATGCCATATTTGAGTTGATTTATTAAGTTGGTGATGTTATTTAAAGTGTTTTAAGTACTTATAATGATTGGACACTTGCATGCAATCTTGGTTAAATTCCAAACATATATGTGATATGTTACTGACCTAAGTTATTTGTGTAAAATTGTATTTAAATTATTATTTATAAAATTAGTACAGATTATTCACATGTCATATAATCCATGCCAAGCGTAGGTAAATTTTAAGTTGTATGTTTAGTCTAAATTATTATGACATGTCATCATTGGGTGGCTTTTACGGGGTTCACCGTTTTATTTTAAGAAAAGAATGAAAATTGAACTTAGGGTTGGTACCATGATTGATGGAATTGAAATTCTTAAAAATTTAAATATTTGGAAAAATTGTGATATTGGCTATATGCCCTAATTGGAATATCGTGATATTGGTTATATGTCCTGATTTATTTTTGGGAGGTTTTTGCTCCAAGTGCTAAATGCACATTGTTGTGATATTTGTATTTTGGTGAAGGCGGTTTGGGTGGTGTAATAATAGGAGTTAAATTTCACAATCTCGTGTTTGACTTTGACCTGAGAGTCGAGAGCCTGAGTGTTAACTTGTCCAATCCTTACCGTCAGTGATGACCTGGCTAGACACTTAATCCGCAACGTAGTCATCCCATGGCTTAAGAAACGCTCTTTGTCCGTCGGTAGACTTGGTCAGTGTGGTTGGGATCATGGGATTTTAGGATGGTTCACCTCGGTTAGGAGAACCTAGAATAACTTAAGTTTAAATTGGATTAGAAAATTAAATTGGTTGCATCATATCTCATCATAATCACTGTCATGATTAGCCTGCTAATTTTATCTGTCGTGTTTTGACCTGTTACTTGAAAATATTTGTATGTTGGTGTGAGTTTCTCTGGCATTCCATGCCAGGTTCCGAAGAGCTAGAAGAGCTTATTGACGAGAACGTTGACGCGGACATAAAGCCTTGATTAAGAGTTTCACACTTTCATCCCAGCCTTCTTCGGCCACGTAGTACCAGTTTTGCGATTATCTACCTGTTTCTTATATTGTTCGATGTACTTCAGAAAGTTTTTTATTTGGGTCTGTACTATATTACTCTATGTATTTTCCTTTTTGGCATGTATGAGTATTATCGTTATTTAATTTTTGCAACCCTATTAGTTAATTGTCGGTCTAGATGCTACCGAGATTCAGGGCGTCACATCAGTTCTCCTCATGACCTTAAACTAACTCATCGATCCTCCTCGTGACCTTAAACTGACTCATCGGTCCTTTCACGGCCTAAAACTAATCTCTGATTCTTCGGTCCGTGTTGTGACCTTAAACTTTCTTGTATTGCACATGTTTACATCATATTGTACCTACCATGTATCATGATTAGCATATTTGCATCATATGCATTGCCCCACGAACTGCGACTGGTCTAATCCTTTGCAGTAGGGGTACATAGGAAGCTTGATGGAAATTTGGATTCGACCATGGTTTTCTGCATGTTTTTTTTGTGGCTAAGATTAGCGGCTTATTCAATCGGTTTGCCTCTGGAGCTTTGATATTTACTTGCACCGCAAGTTGTTGCAAGCTCTGTCGAAGAGGGGCAACTGTAGACACCCCAATCTGACTAAGTCGAATCTTAGGCACCCATCTCGAATGCACTCCCATGAAAAAAGTATGAGAATCATGCTCATAGATACTCCCAAGTAAGCAAAATCACGAATACGGCTCAAAACCTAAGAAAACCACCAAATAACATCCAAGCCATGACTTTTATCTCACAGTCGTGACCTTTTTGCAAACCCTAAACCAGGCCGTGACTTCCTTTGTCACGGCCACATCATTTTATCCTAGTCGCAACTTTTGAAAGTCGCGTCTGTCCTTTTCATCACCATAAAGGTAGCAGCTATTATTGTGAAGAAGTAAAAAGATAGCGGCCATCACTATTACACTTTTTTAAATAGATGGCTGCATCCCAGAAGGGGTCTGTGTTGCTCGCCTTTCTTATAAATAGGCGGTGTTTCCAAGCAGAACAAGAAGAGAGAAAGACCTGGATACCAAAATTTTGCCCAAATACTCCCCCACCCGATATTCTCCTATCCATTTCATACTTCTCGAGCCTTGTCCGTGTTCTTGCTTGCATTTGAGGGGTCGTTGAAGCTTGTATTGGCGTAAAGATAGTCCATTCTCAACCCCGAGGGGCCATTTGAGGTGGATATTCACAGGAAGTAACCTTAGGGACCACGACTTTTCTATAAACCCTCATTTGCTTCCCCCAAAGATGTCGTGGATAAGGTTTCCATTGTTTTGTTGTCTATTTACCATTTATTTCAATGCAAGCATTTGTTCCCTTAAGTTTTCATCATAAATAGTGTATTCATAACTCTCTATTTCATATATCTACAGTCGTTTCTATTTTGTTTTGACGCTTACGAGCGCACTGAGCACTTCAAAAATGTTCTGAGGTTTTGAAACATGACGACCGCGATCTTCTAATGTCACGACTGCCAGTTTTGTTAAGCTTATAGTCACGGCCTTCTTTACTCACGGTCGCGACATTCTATTGTCATGACAGTGATGTTTATTTCAAGGCTAAAAACACGAAAAACCCTTTCAAAACCCTCTGATATTCATTTATTTCATGATTTTCTCACATTTTATTATCTTGTTTAGCATTCTCTCTTTTATGTACCTTAGATTATTTTCTTGTTGGGTTAATGAATGGTAGGTCTGGCCTAGATCAAGTGGGTTGTGGTCTCCATTTTATATACCTCTATTTCTGCATCTTCTGTGGTAATACAAATATGATGACCGCGACCTTTCAATGCCACAACCGGGTGTTTTGTAAACCTCACAGTAATGGCCGCCAGTTAGTTTACAATGGCCGCATGTTTTATCTCCATATTTGTCACGGCCGCCATATCCTCTTGCTACGGTGGTGAGGTTTTATGAGGTCAGTGATATGAAAAATGTGTTTATGTACTTTGTCATTCATTTTTGCTATTTTGTACATTCTGTTTCGAGTTATTCTTCGCATAGAGGATGAAGGATGTTAGATTTAACCCAAAACAAATGGGTTATGGTCTCTGTCTTGTATATGCTATCCATTTGAGTCTGTTTTAAGTCTTGTGCAATGTTTATACCATATTTGGACCCCTTAAAACAATGGCCGCGACATTTATACGACACGACCGTGAGATTTTTTTTACTATGTTTCTCGCGGTATCCCTATATATGTTACGGCCGCCTATTTTGTGACTTCATTTGTCATGGCCACAACATTGGTTGCCATGGCCTTGAGTTTTTATGTATGTCCAGTAGCTTAAAATAGTGCTCGAATCTTCTGTATTTATTTTATATAGCCTGTTCGTAGCATATTAGAGACAAAAACATTGTTGCATGACCCTCAAGTCCCCGTTTGTTCATTTATTGCTTATTCGCATGTTTTTCACTTTGCTTCGGTCAAATGATACGTGTGGCATATCTAAAATAACAACCAAGTTGCATGATCCTAGAAATCATACTTATGATTTTGTTTCATTGCTTACTTTTGTTTGAACTCTCTTTAATCTCTCGTTCTGTATATGTTACCTTTAAAAAATTTATAATAAAAACTAATATTGACAAAATAGAGGCCAACCTCACAGTTGGGCGAAAAGGGTGCCTAACACCTTCCATTTTCGTACCTTAACCCCTGAACCCTCTTTTTTTCTGGTTACATTTTTTTAAAAGACCCGCATCCTTCTTTTTGTTTTTCTTGATTTTTCTTAAAGACCAAGTGGCGACTCTATTTTTCTAAAAAATTTGCTCAGATATCTTGAATTTTCTTGTTTTGAAAAGAAAATAATATTTTTTAAAAATAATATATATTCGATGCATCTCACAAGACCAAAACACCCATAACAGCGCGCATGGTGGCGTGTAGCGTGCGCGGGGTAGGCGTAAGCACGGCGGCTGCAATGGTGGCGATGGTGGCAGGGTAGGCATGTCACAAGAGTCCGGTTGGCTATGAAATTGTGACGGCTGCAGAGTTCTAATTCTGACAGGACTACAGAACTTTTGGATAAACATAAAATCTTTTTCTTAAAGAGTTTTAGTTTGACCATAAAAGTCAGAATTCTGCATTTATTTATTTATTTAAATGCATGAATGGTTTATTTCAATTTTTTCTTTCTATTCAATTTAATTAATTCATTATTCGATGTTTTTTTTGTAACAAAAAAATGAAATAAAATTTTCCAAATTTTTTTTAAAAAATTTGGAAAATTTTATTTTGTTACTCAAAAACACGTCTAACATAGATTTAAAAATCTAGAATCTTGATAAATGGGTTGGTTAATTTCGAATTTTGAATTGATTAAAAGAGTTTAATTTAAATAAATTATTTTTTTCAAAATGTGTAACAGGAAATAAAATTAAAATTTTTAAGGTTTTATTTAAATATAATTTTTTTATAAGATAAAGAAAATATAAAAAAATTTATTTGTTATGCCTAGAACATGTGAAGATGTAAAAAAATTAAAATTTTTTGAAATGTATAGTTTTCAAAAATTATAATTTTATTAAAATTAAACAGTTTTCATAACCATCAAAAATATTTTAAAAACTAAGTGGATGGGGAACTTATTGAGAGATAAATCTCACGATTTTCATTACTAATTTGTAGGCGATTTAATTAATTTTGTGTGTTAGTTATATAAGACCTTCCTCCCTATCGGGCAGAATTAAGTATGCTATCGCAGGTACGAACCTCCTTCAAGTATAATCCTGAATAATTGTTAGTGCAAATCACTTCTCTATCTGTAGAGTTTATTGCGAAACGATTGATTCGGGATTAAATGATGGTTTACACTTAGTTATAAATAATAATATTATGACGCCCCGATTTTTGAAGATATTATTAAGAAAATGTTTCCTTAATTACTTGTGAAAAATAGTTCATATTTTTTTTTGAAAGTAATTAACTCGATCAAAAGGATAAGTCAAATGGAGGGAGATTTTAAAATAACAAAAGAAGAATTCCCAATATTACAAAAGTTACTTCCAAGTCTGAAATTAAAATACTATATATCAAAACTAATTTAGAAACTCCTGCATGGTCTCTTCTTTTGCGTTGGACAGAGTCTAGGGCTTCTCCTCCTCGGTCGGGATAGCTTCCTTGTAAGTTTCTTCTTCACCTGGCATCTTAAATGCCGTGATCTACAAGCTCAGAGGAACAACTATAATTCTACTAACCTACCCATAACACGCCAATGCACAACAATATACATACAAGAGACAAGCAATTATGTTCACTGACCAATGCAAGGGGTTTCAACATAAAACCACAATATTCTTTTGTTCAAGCTTCCAAAGGTTCAACGTTCTAAAAGAAGTAGTTTTCCCTTGGGTCTCGCCAAAGAATCCATCCCATAATCACTACCACGTTACCACAACAGACCCCACCACCATGGTACCATTATGTTCCCATACACTCATGTTCCCATATACCTTGTCCTCGCCACATCATCCTTCCTGTTCAGTACTAAGTGTACTCGGCTAAGTACCATGATGTGTGGTTTACCGTCTTCACTCTCCCTGTTCCATACTACATATATGCGGCTAAGTGTCATAAGGCAGATCCAGACAAGGCACAGCTCAAGACATAGCATGGCTCATGACGTCAATGGACCCTTCTCAACACCACAATACAATACACAACCCATCTCATGTCAAATCCCAAGTTCATTTTGAAGGATAATTTTTGTTTGTAGTTCATGGTTTGGTTCCTATACGTGTACTTGGGCCACTAATCATGCTTTCAAGACAAGGTGTCTAATCACTCTTAAACAAGCTTTACATACTAAAAAAGTATTAACAAGTCTCATTCATGGCAAGATATAAAAATAACACAACTAATCACACACTTAGGCATCATCATTCAACTAAACATTTTTCATGAAGAAAGCTAAGCCGAGGGTCGCTTCTAAACAGGGGCAAAAATTATTGGAATAGAATAGGCCCAAAAGCGATGCTATTTGGTAAAAATAAGTTTTAGGAAAAACTGTCTAATTAAATCACTCCAAATAAATTTGAAATAAAAGATAACTCAAAAATATAGCTTTGGACATAATGTTTGGCCTGAGGAGATTTTTCTGAAATGTTCTAAAATTCGACAAAGTGGGCTATTTTTCTGCTACTTTGGCGTAAAAGTGTAAAAATTATGTTTGAGGCACTTAGACATCATTCTAAACTCTACCACAAATCAGATATGCTAACAATAATTTCATGAAGCTCCAGCAAAAACAGGTTTGAAAAAGGACACTATTTGGTTCACCAAAAAATTCGAGTAAGATGGAAATGTAAGCTTTTTCTTGGATTTTCTTTGATAAACTTGTTCCTATTCTTATTTAACTTATATTACGGGTCCATACATGTTATTTAAGCTCAAAAATCAGTATACTCCAGAGGTGTTATTATTCACATATCATGCATATTTAACTCATAGAAAAGAAAATAAATCACAAGGTGTCATTCCAACCAAAACAACTAAGCTATCTCATATTCGATTCTTTTTAAATCTTCCTAGTTCTAATATTGGTTCTAACTTCTTAGATCATATTATTTGTTGTAGAGAGGGGTTAGAAGAGAAGATTAAGGAGAGTTTTAGAAGTTCCTACCTCGAAGGTCTGGATCAAAGAAGTTAGGACTTAAACTTTAGCTTTTCACTTTCTTCTTTCTTCGATCTTCTTCCTATTCTTCTTTCTTTTTTCCTTCTTCTTCTTCTTTCTTCTTCCTCCTTGGGACACTCTCTCTCTAGGCCTCTCACTTGGGCAAAGTTTGTGTGGGAGAGGGGTGGATTTGGCCTTGCTTTTATAGGCTTAAGGAAGGATTTAATGTGTAATTTAGCTAGGATAGGTTAGGGATCTATTTGCAATTCTAGCCCTAGTAGATTGATGTGTTGTCAAGGGATAAATGATGGAATGTTGGGAAAGTTTTAGCTGAATAAAACTCTTGCAGCTAAAAAAAAGCAAAAAAGTGTTTAAAATATCTATGAAGATATTTTAGCACAAAATATGATTGGTGGATAGGATTTACCTAATTTTCTAGGATCAGAATTTTAGCTTCAAAGATGATAAATGGAATTTAAAATTATTAATTCTATACAGAACTACTAATTTTTATACAAAAAAGTTCAAAGATAGTACAATTGGTGTTTGATTCCAAGAAAAACCCATAAAGCAAACTAAAGTATAACTTTTGTACTTTTTAGCACAATTTCCAAGGGTGGCCATCCACCTGGGATTTTTTTTTTCTTTAATTTTAATTATTAATTTTTGTATTTAATAATTCTTAGATTAAAATTTTGGGCCAAAAGAATTAAAGTTGAGCTTTTCTTTGATTTTTGGGTTGGGCTTGATCCGTGGACTTTCTTTTAATTTTTCATGGACTTAATTAAATAATTGGGTCTTTAATTTAAGTTGAGTCAAAATATTTTCTTGGGCCTTTTATTTTAGTTTTTGGGTCTTGTTGGAGTTTTGGCCTTCAATTCTTGTTGGGCCTAAGGTTGAACCTTCTCTTGGTTGTCTTTCGGCCTTAGATGACCTATTGGGCTATTATTTACTTAATCTGTGAGACCCTGACCTGTTTTATTTTTTTAACATTTTTGTTCGCGCGTTTTATGTTTTCGTTGCAGCATATTTTACTGCTTTTGATGCATGATCGAGTTTAGATATGCATACGGGGTAGGTTCCCAAGGCCGTGGGCCGCTGTGGAACGAATCTTGAAAATTTTTTAAAAAAAATATTTTGGAGGCCTATAAATATCTAGAGTTAGATATTTTCATAAAGATATTTTTCAAAACTTCTCCAATAAATTTCTCGTTTTCTCTCTGCCTTCTCTCTAAGTTCTCAGGGGCTCGGGACACGATTTTTAGCGATCCAACAGCAGATCCTTACTTTTAGCATCGAGGGCTACGCAACCATCCGGTCAGATTTTAATTCCGGCGAAGCTCAATTTTGCACGTGGTTCGAGGCGTTGAGTTTTGAACTCTTCGAGGTAGGATTCTAAACCCTACTGCTGTATAAGGATGCTGTGGGTAAACATGTGTATTTTTAACGGGTAGATCTCTGTAGATCTGATTTTATATCAAAGTTGGTTTTTGGGTTAAAAATTGGGTTTTTGTTGGTTCTGATGGATGGAATCGGATGTCGGCTGTTTCTGTGGTGGCCTTGGTGTTAGGCATAGGCGTGTATATGTTTGAGGATGTTAAAATGGAGTTTCGAGGCTTCGATTTGGGGGTTTAGAGGTTAATCCCGTAGCTCAGAATCAGTTTCTGGGTGGGTTCAGTCAACTGAACTCATAGGTTCAGTCGACTGGATTGATGTTCTTAAGGTTCAATCGACTAGACTCGAGGGTCAGTCAACTAGATAGTGCTCCTAGGCGTTTGGTGGTTTTTCAGTGTGTTTTTCAGTCGACTTGGGGTTGGATCCAGTCGACTGAAGTTGTGGGCTGGTGGTTTGTGATTTTGGGTTGGTTCCTTGATTTTCGATTGGTGTCCTATGGTATTCAATATATTAATTTATGGGAATTACTTGATTTAAATTCCTGTGGATTCCTTTTGGGGTTTAGTTCGTTGTGTGGTGGTTTCGGGGGTCGTGTTGTGGCCTCGGGTATGCGTTTAAGTGTCGCCCTCATGGATGATGTGCATAGTAGATGCAGCTTGTTGATGCACGGTTAGGTGCGTGGGTCGGTGTTGGGTTTGTGTTGGCGCGGGTGACCATCGTGAGTCTAAGATGGTCGTGTTGGGAATGTTTGGGGCCAGTGGTGGTCGTGTGGGTTGTCCCGTGAGTGGATGTTGATTACGTGACGGGTAGCGTCGTGATGTGGATTTGTATGGTTATGTGCAAATTTATAACTATTTATTTATGAACGGAATACGTTTGTGGATTACGTGGTTGAGATATCAATCGTTATGTGTAACGTGATTTATACTTTAAAACCTAGAGTTTTATAGGCATGTGACGTGGTTTGTGGAATGTCGTGTTGATACATGGTTATATGCTTTAAATCCTAATTTAGGTTTACATATGTATATGAAATGGATTAGATGAAACTGTGATCCAGTAGATATAAAATCCTTGTTGTTGATGCATGTGTGCATGTGTGGGTAAACGAGGTAGGCTACAAAAGTCAGGAACGAGGTAGGCTGCGAAAGCCGGTGAACGAGGTAAGCTACGAAAGCCGGTGTATGAGGTAGGCTGCGAAAGCCGGTATATGAGGTAGGCTGTGAAAGCCGGTGTGTGTGCGATATCTGACGGACGAAAACGAGGTCCTGACGAGGCACGTGTTCATGGATTGCATGTATTGCATTTTGGGACGGATAGACCAATTTTCTTAAAACTGTATTATCGGCC
>JAULJZ010014666.1:0-16181 GCA_032270985.1 Heliamphora pulchella | reverse complement strand
AATGATATACCATTGTATTAAGTTAATTTATTTTAAAATTAACTTAAATAAAATAATAAGTTAAATTTTATGTTATTATTAAATTTTATGTTATTTATTTTAATATTTTAATATTCTTATTATTTTTTAAAATTTTTAAATTCACTCCTTAATCCAATCTTTCCTAATCCCATAGCTCTCCCCCTCACTAGTTATTCTCCATTTGGCGGACTAATAGTCTATCCAAGGCTTAACAATTACGGTATTGAACTATACTCCGGACTAATATTCCGGGCGGACTATTTGTCCACCAAAACAAACGTGGCCCTAGTGTTTTTATTTGATGAGCAATAGAAATTGGTCCAATCTGAAATGTCTTTTGTAGGGACTGTAATGTAGGCTTTGGGTAGAGGTTTTTTTTTTTTTTTCTATAGGACATAACTGGCTCAAGAGTTGTTTTTTTAAGGTTATTAATCCCAATGTCATCGTATTCGAAGTGAATTTTGTGAATTGCTCTTGGGTTTATTTTTTGTGGTATTCATGATCTTTGCAGGATCTTTACTTGATTTTGACTGACCCATTCTGAAGAAGTTGTCTTGTGTTTCTTTTTCTTTTGTACTTTTTTGTTTTTGTTTTGTTTTGTTTTTGTTCATTGCAATTTTTTTTTCTTTTTTTGCATTTTTTTTGTTCTGTAATTTTACATTTTTTTGAAAAGATATTATTTTTATTGGAACTAATCAAAGTCTATATTGAACTCGAGCTATTTGATCCAATTTTTTTTTGCACCACGATTTTTTTTTACAAAGGGAGTTTTTATAAAGATAGAGTGGAAGAAATGATGGCCTTTTTTTCTTTTAGACCTTGTTTCTAATGGTCAATAGAAAAGAATTTGATATACAAAGAAGGGAACATGCTTTCCTTTTTATGGCAGAGCTTTCCAATCGACTGCAGGACTGTTGTGCCAATAGAGTTGCGACTGTGGCGAATTGATCTGGATGTTGTTGTTTGATTTTCTCGAGAGTTGAGTGATGGAGACTTTGATTTTCTCGACTGTGGCGAATTTTGTGTGCTTGTTGAATGTTGATGTTGATTTTCTTAAGGGCTAGATGACGGAGACTGTGGTTGTCGTTTGTGCTTGTTGAATATTGATGTTGATTTTCTTGATAACTATAGTTCACCACCGGTGAGCTGATCAGAGCTTGAACGCTGATGTTAGCTTGAGAGATGAATGACGGAAATTGTGGTTTGCATTTGTGCTTGTTGAATGTTGATGTCGATGTTTTTGAGGACCAGATGATGGAGACTATGGTTGCCGTCAATGGGTTGATCTGAGCTTGAATGCTGATGTCAGGTTGACAACTAGATGATGGAGACTGTGGTTCGCTGTCAATGTGCCGATTTGAGCTTGAATGCTGATGTCGTTTTTTCTAGATAGATGAATAATGGAGGCTATGGTTTGCCGTCAACAGGAGGATTGGGGTAGGGATTTGATCTGACCTATTTAGAGTTTGGTCTCTTTTGTTGAGTTTGTTGATGTTGTTCAGGTTTAGATTGTGGTCCCTATAGAGTTGAAATTTGGGTTGTCCAGGATCTTGAATAGATGTTTGTGGCTATTAAATTTGGAGGTTAACTTTTAGAGAGACATTGAATTAGTCATATGATGTCGTTGAGACTTGGAGGTAACCTTTGGAAGGCTGGTGAGGTTGTTTTGGTCTTGGAGCCCGGGGTGGCGGGATTAAGCATGGTTGTATGTGTTTTTTTTTTTTGAGTTCTAGAATATGAGTAGGTGGAAAGTTGGAGTGATTGCTTTGGATTTGGTGTCTAGTGTGCTGGTGGGGTTGGGCATAGCTATATGTGGTCTTTGGGTTTGGTGCGCAGGGTGGTAGGGTTCGGGAATGGCTGTATCTGGTTGATTGAGTTTTGAAATGGGAGTCGCTGTGAAAAGCCTAGGGTGGTAGGATTTGGGCATGGTTTTGGAAAAGTGAGAGTGGCTGTAAGAAGTTGAATGGTGGTTTTGAAAACTCTCTTAACAGTATGAAGATCGTCCTTGACTTACATCAAGTTTGATATTGGAGTCATGATTTACGTGCGCTGAGGTCAAAATATCATCAAAGATCGAAGGACCTGAATTGTGGGTTCCTAAAAATATAATTCAAGAAAAACAATCAGTCTTTAGCATGCAAACATGTTAAAATATTGTTAACATTCAACTGATAGTACATCTTGGTATTGGCTGACAAAGGCGTCGAAGCCTTGAGTGCCTATAAGCAAATGTCCTCTAAAAAGGGTCATGCTAGCCTTTGAGGAAGTCTTAGGCTTCCGTGTCGTCATTCTATGCTGGTCCTACTACATCTCCCATGTCCTAGTCTATTTCTTCGAGTCTTAGAGCTATGTCGATGAGGCCCTACAAGTCTTCTTGAAACTCTTGCGCAAAGGGGTTGTCATTGTCAATCAGGTAGACGCTTCTGGGATCTTTCACTGCTTTTTGAACAGTATGATTGACCTACAAGGGCCAATGAACATTGAAAGGTTCTTGTACTAGTAGCTCCCCCTCTACTATCATCTTGGCAGAATGGTTTGGCAGGGGGTTATTATTGACATTTAGTCGATTATGTGGCTGAGTTAGTTCTAACACGATGCTTTTTGAGTTGATGAGATCTTAGATTATGTATTTGAGGCAGAAACAATTCTCCGTGTCACGCCCCAGTTGCCTCAAATGGTGTGCGCACCGGAGATTGGCATCAAAATTAGCTTGGAGAGGTCTAAATGAAATTTTCGCTGGGACGGGAGTGATCACTCCTGATGACACCATACGGTTCATGGCTTATGTCCAAGAAATGGCCAGATGTGAAAAGGCCCTGTTGTTTAAGCGGCTGTCTATTCCCGGTTACTGGCCTTTTTTGGTTTGTCTATTTATTGGGGAGCAGATAATGCTGGTTACTTCTGGTACTACTGAAAATGGGTTAGGTACTGCTGGGGTTGTCCCCAATGTTACTGGGGATGTCCTTGGTATGATTGGAATTGTTGATTTTGAGGTTGTGCTGGATACTATTAGAGTTATCCTGGGTATTACTGGGGTCGTCCTTGGTATTACCGGGATTTCTGTGCCAGGTACCGAGAGGGTTAAAACTACCTTGGGTAAAACTATGGCTGCTCTTGATTCTGCAGGGGTGCCTGGGTTGGGAGGACTGACGCTACCTCCCCTTCTAGGACTGATGCCACTCTGTGCGTTGCTTTGGCTGCTGCTATCTCACCAGTATGAGCATAAGGGTTGAGAAGTCTTTCGATCCTTAGACCATCCTTTATTATTTCCCCTTTGCTGAATGAGGTCCGCAAAGTGTTTCCTAATGTTGGTGTAGAGTCGATAGAAATAGATCCTTTGCAAGTTTGTATGAGAAGGTTGTTGTACTCTTAAACTCTTTTAAGGACAGATCCACTCGGGCAGCAATTTCCCTCCACCTGATGGTTTAATTTCGGAAGGACTCCTTTGGCCTCTGTCTCATCCTCATTAGGGTGCAACGATCCTCCTAGATATCATAGTTGTGCTGGTCTTTCTTTATGAACAGCTGTGACAACTCGAGCCAGGAGTGAATCTTGGTCGATTCGATCCGAGCAAACTGTTGGAGGGCTGGCCTTGTTAGGCTATGTTGGAATAGCCGCATTACGAGCCGATCATAGTCTTGATTGCCACAAATTGCTCTTGCATAGAGCTTAAGGTGTATGATGGGGTTACTAGTTCCTTCATATTTGATGAATTCTGGCATCTTGAATTTAGGAGGCAACTTGAGGTTCGAGAAGAAGCACATTTTCAGAAAGTTGAGTCTAGGGTAAGAGCTGACTCCTTCTATGGTTTGTATGGATTTTTTTCGATGGAGGATTTCCTGGGCGACTGCTGGGTCTATTTCTATGACAGCGTGTTGTGGAGGCAAATCTCCAAAGTGACTTTTGACTTTGTCTGTTCCCCCTAGTGGAAGAGAAGGATATGCTGCAAAGTTGAACTGAGGTGTGTGGGGCCTTTGCTCTTGTAGATTTAAAATTGGAATTGCTGGGATGGCGATCCCTCCGATCGAATGTTTGGTTACTTGAGGATTGATTGGATTATTTCCTCCTGATGATACCTCGAAAGCGAAAACGAGGGCACTGAGCCTTGATCCCCTCTCGAAACCCTTTCTCCTTTCCCTACGAAGATAAAGTGAAAGCTCGCACCGGTGTGGTACCGACTACCCTCTGATGCTTAAGTCAGGCCTCTCCCTAGAGCTCAATTCTGAAGTTATATATTTCCTAGGTCAGAAGTCAAACCTCCAAGAAACAGAGTTGGGGTTAATATATGGAGAAAAGTCCTCTCTAGGATTGAATCAAATCCCACCGTCTGCGCTTGTTACGATCTCGAAATATCAGCTCTTTCCTATTAAGGTGGCATGCCTTCTGAAGTCACGGAGTCCGTTAGAGATGAGCCCAGTGCCTATCCACTCGGTTGGTTCCCCGGTCTTTCGGTGTTGGTCAGTCGGTCAAATGTCCCCGAGCGTGGTCATTAGTCAGTCAGCCACAGCCGACCACACCAGATGTCCCCTCATTCCCTAGACGCCAATGTTTGGGCGTCCTAGGGAATGCAACTCTAGGTTGGCCGTCGCGAGTCTGGCGGTAGCCTGCATTCATTCTGGCGGCGCCTCCGAATATGTGAGTAGTTCCACATTTAATGCCCATCCGTTAAGCTCTCATATTGGGAAAGAGGGAAAGAATATATTGACACCTGGCGTCACCTCACTGGTGTTATGTCCAATGGGCTTCCATGATCGTATTAGATCCATTGGATCCTCCAAACGTGGCCACCCCCTAAGCGTCCGTTCACGCATTATATAACCGCCATCATTTCAAACTTGTTTTCATTTTAAGCAAACCTGCTTCTCGCTCTTCCCTTGGGATTCCAGAGGTTGACTAAGTGCCCTCGGCCCTCCTGGAAAGATCCTCCTTTCACTTCTCTATTTTTATTGATTTCGCAACTCTGTCTCCTCTCGTGCCTGCGTACTTGTCCCCTTCCCCTTTGTATTTCTTACATCGCACTTTGTATCTCCTGTGCTATCACAAGCACATTCCCCCAACCTCATTTTTTGCCACGGACGCTCCTCACTTTGAGGAGTTGTTCCTCAAAACTTTCAATTTTGCCAAGTATCTTCTCCCTGTGATCAAAATGGGTACCGAGGACTTCCCCCAGGAAGTCGAGTCAATTTCTGACTCTAAAGGAACTCATTTTGACTCTTCCTTAGAAGGCGGGGGCGTGAATCCTCACTCTGCTACCCCTCATTTAGTGAGCTCCTTTAAGGCCCTCGCCGCCGAGTCTGTTCCTTCCACCATTAGGATATTTGACTTGAAGCGTTTACGAGAGATGTACCTCATCCCTCCAACCGTCCGTATTAGGAAACCCACCACAAACGAGAGAGCTTTATCTTTTGCCGCCGGTGAGGTGTGTTTATACGAGCACACCTTTTCCGTTGGCCTTCGGCTCCCTTTCCCTCGAGTTATCCGAGAGCTCTTGGCCTTCCTTGGTTTATCCCCTCGTCAGCTCCTACCAAATGCATAGCGCATCCTCTACGGATGCATTGTATTATGGGAAGAAATGAGTGGTGGGGAGAGTTATCAGTCAGCCGAGGAGTTTCTTCACTGCTACCGACCGAAGGAACTGCAGTCAGGGTGGTATTACTTTCAATCTAGGTCTGAAGATAGGGCGCTCATTCTAGGGTGTCCGTCTTTAAATAAGCATTGGAATGGTGGGTTCTTTTTCATTTCTGGGAAAGGATGGGAGGTACAGGACTGGGAAAAGTCAGGTCCCTTAAACCCCAGGATTTAGAGGGTTTGGGGCAATCCCCACATGGGCAGCATTACCGCTGAGCCTAACCTTGACGCCGAGGTGAAGACCCGAGTGGATGCAGCCAAGCAATCCACGGACCGCTCTTACAGCCAGCTGGTCACGGACGAGAAGCTTAGTGCTTTCCTGTTGGGGCCTCTAGTTCCCCGTGAGGCCCATTGTTCTCTTGTTTTCTTTTCCAAGCCATGTTTATGTTTTACTGTCTTACCCTGCTTTTAACTTTTTATCAGAGATGTTGAAGAAACTTGATAAAGCCCTGGTGGCCAAGGTGTGCACTCGGGCTGCCGCGGAAGCCGAGTCAACCGCTCAGAAGAAGCCCCAATTTTGGCTTAGGGGGAGGACTTTGCCAGCTCTAACTCTTCGCGATTCGTCGGCAACCTCCGAGAAGACAATAGTGGAGAAAGAGGTGGTGGACCTGGAGCCTCCCTCTTCGCCTGACCTTTCAGCAGCCAAACTAGAGGTGGCGAGCGTTCCATCTCCTCCCATCGACGCGGTACTCGTGAGTGCTCTTCCTACTTCTTCGATTCAAACCCCGCCTCACTCGTCTTCCAGCCAGGTTCCAAGCGACATTATGAACGACTTCGAGGTTGCTCAATCGAGAATGCAAGGGTTCATCAGCAAGGACCTAGAGATACTAAACACAGTCGCCACCAGCAAGATAGCCAGAGATCTTCTTCTCGATCTTACCCGGGTGAGCTTTCTGTATTCCCTCCTTTTCTCCCCTTCTCTTTTGTAGTAGTCTGGGTTCTTCGAATGCTTATGTGTTTCCCCCCTTTCTTGTAGGTTTGTATGCGATAGATCCACCTTTCTAACTGCTGTCATCAGCGTGAGATGAACCTATGAGATGGCATAACTCTCGCTACTATGCTGAAGGAGGAACGAGTGAGGCTGTTAGGGGAGGTGGAACGTTTGAAGGCCGAGCTGGCTAAGAAGGGAGCAGACCTAGAGAAGGTCAAGGCAGATCTAGCTGATTTGATCCAGAAGGCTGAAAGAGCGGAGGGTGAGCTGATTGAGGCGAAGCAGAGAGTTTTTTCATTGGAGGTTGAGATTGTTGCCGCCAGAACGGATGAGAAGGCTAGCAAAGCGCGCGTGCTGGAGCTGACTAAGGAGCTTGGCTCGGTCGGAGGGGTTTCTATTGAGAGGTTCAAGGCATCTGAGGAGTACAACGCTGAGCTGACAGAGTACTACCTGAGTGGCTTTGACAGGATGAAGGCTTGATCAGCGGCTGCCTTCCCAGATCTGGACTTCTCACCTTTCCTGCTTAAAGATGACGACGCAGTAAGCCCCCCACCTTGATTCTTTTTCCTTTTAATTCTTCAAACATTTTTATCTTGGGCCATGTTTTGGCAACTGAACATACATTTACATCTAGTGGGGCCGTGTTTTGGTTGCATAGGGAATCCTTGCTTTTAATCTTGTGGTTAGAGGGGTTGTGTTTTGGCCGCATAGGGAACACATTTGGGTCATTTTTTTTGCATTGATGCTGATCATGGTTTGTTCTGGATGTCCCTCCTTTTATTATATTTGCTTGACTTATGCCCTGTTCAGCTTGTCTCCCCTAATTATTCCTACTTCTTGGTTCGTTCTTCATTTTTTGGGTCACCCTCATATGGATGACCGAATAACTACGGAGTCAAGTTGAGATTCATGATTTTGGCCCCACTATGTAAGTAACCTAGATTGTTATGGGCCGACCGAGCCATCCAGTAGCTCGTAGATCTGCTGAGGCCTTGGTCGGGCCCTAGGTAGCCTGGATCGTTATGGGCCGACCGAGCCATCCAGTAGCTCGTAGATCTATTGAGGCCTTGGTTGTGCTCTAGGTAGCCTGGACCATTATGGGCCGATCGAGCCATCCAGTAGCTCGTAGATTTGCTAAGGCCTTAGTCGGGCTCTAGGTAGCCTAGACTGTTGTGGGCCGACCGAGCCACCTAGTAGCTCGTAGATCTGCTGAAGCCTTGGTCGGGCTCTAGGTAGCCTGGACCGTTATGAGCCGACCGAGCCATCCAGTAGGTCATAGATCTGCTAAGGCCTTGGTCGGGTTCTAGGTAGCCTGGACCGTTATGGGCTGATCAAGCCATCCAGTAATTTGTAGATCTGCTGAGGCTTTGGTTGGGCTCTAGGTAGCCTAGGCCGTTATTGGCCGACCGAGCCATGCAGTTCGCTCGTAGATTTGCTAAGGCCTTGGTCGGGCTCTAGGTACCCTGAACTGTTATGGGTCGACCGAGCCATCCAGTAGCTCGTAGATTTGCTAAGGCCTTGGTCGGGCACTGGATAGCCTAGACCGTTATGGGCTGACCGAGCCATCCAGTAGCACGTAAATTTGCTGAGGCCTTGGTCGGGCTCTAGGTAGCCTGGACCGTTATGGGCCGACTGAGCCATCTAGTAGCTCGTAGATCTGCTGAGGCATTGGTCGGGCTCTAGGTAGCCTGGACCGTTATGGTCCGATCGAGCCATCCAGTAGCTCGTAGATTTGCTAAGGCCTTGGTCGGGCTCTGGGTAGCCTGGACAGTTATAGGCTGACCGAGCCATCCAATAGCTTGTAGATCTGCTGAGGCCTTGGTCGGGTTCTAGGTAGCCTGGATCGTTATAGGCTAGGACTGAGTCTTTATTAATGGAGAGATGAGTGCACGTTGTTCTGTCAAAACTGAGTCTTTATTAATGGTAGAAAATGTTTACATCATGGATAATACTTTCTTAAATGCTCGGTGTTCCATGAGTGTGGCAGGATTTTCCCTGTCATATCTTTGAAGCGATATACTCCTACTCTGACGTGGCGCTCCACTTGGTAAGGCCCTTCCCAGCTGGGCCCTAACTTTCCCTCCTGTGGATCTTTAGTCGCTGAGGTCACCTGTCTTAACACGAGATCTCCGGTGTTGAATCCTTGCCCCTTAACTTTTCTGTCATAGTGTCTTTTCATCCTTTGCTGGTATGCGGCTACTCTGATGGCGGCTTGTTCACGTATTTCGTCCACAATATCTAGGCTAGCACGCAGGCCCTCGTCATTGTTTATTTTTTGGAACTGTGTCACCCGTGCGCTGAGTAAGCCTATTTCAACTGGTATGACTGCCTCACTTTCAAAGGTCATCATGAACGGTGTTTCTCCCGTGGCCGTTCGGGTGGTTGTTCGGTAGGCCCATAGGATACTCGGTAGCTCTTCAGCCCACAGGCCTTTTGCCTACTCCAGCCTGGTTTTAATCATCTTTAGGAGGGTTCCGGTTGGTTACCTCTACCTGACCGTTGGCTTGGGGATGGGCGGGTGTAGTGTAATGTACCCTGATACCTAGTTGTTCGCAAAACTCCCAGTATTTCTTGTTGCCGAACGGCCTCCCGTTGTCATTGATGATGACATTTGGGACTCCAAACCTACATATAATAGACTTCCATACGAAGCTTACGGTGTTTTCTTCGGTTATCTTGGCCAGTGGTTCAGCCTCCACCCATTTAGTGAAATAGTCAATAGCTACTATGGCGAACTTGGTCTGGCCTTTTCTGAGCGGGAATGGCCCGACAAGGTCTATTTCCCATTGGGTGAACGGCCATGGGGAGGTTATGACAGTCATCTCCGTAGGAAGCTGCCTAGAGCTAAAGCATCTCGGGCCATGGTTTGCCAGTAGTACCCTGCCCTCAATGCCTTGTGCGCCAACGTTTGGCCCCCATTGTGGTTCCCACACACACCTTCGTGAATTTTCCTTAGGACATAGTCTCCCTCATCTTTCGTGAGGCACCTGAGGTACGGGAGTGACATGCCCCTCTTGTAGAGCTGCCCATCCAAAAGAGTGTACCGGCTGGCGGTAAGACGCAATTTCCTTGCTTTCTCTCTGTCGGTCGCGTAGGCTCTGTTTTTGTGGCAGGCAACAATGGGATCTTTCCAGGATATGGGTGTTTGGTGTTCTCCAACCTCCAGTATCTTGTACTCTACCCACTCCAGGCTCGACTCAGCGAGGTATTACAAGGGGGGTTATGGTCTAACTCACCTTCTGGGACTGAGGCAGCTTTGGCCAAGGTATCCGCTCGGTGGTTGTTTTCCCTCGGTACTTGTGTGACAACGAAGTGTTCAAATTTCTGACTGATTGCTTCCACTGTTTTCTGGTAGGCGGCCATCCTATCTTCCTTGGCTTCAAACTCTCCTTAGATCTGTCCAACCACCAACTGTGAGTCGCTATATATCTTTATCAATGCGGCTCCAACTGTTCGGGCTAGCTGCATTCCGGCGATGACAGTCTCATACTCGGCCTCATTGTTGATGGTTTTAAAACAAAATCGGAGGGAGCATTCCATTGTATCTCCTTCAGGGGATATGAGTACGACGCCATCCCCGCTGGCGTCTACTTTTGCTGAGCCATCTACATGTATGTGCCAAACCCGTTCGGCACCGGAACCCTTAGCCTCTTTGCGTTTGTCTGGTGCCAGGGAACTTGTGACTGCCGAGCTTGACGGACCTGGCTCTACTGTTAACTCGGCTACAAAGTCTGCAAGAGCCTGACCCTTTATTGCCACTCGTGGTCAGTACCTGATGTCGAATTCTCCCATTTCGATTGACCATTTCGCCAAACATCCTGAAAGATCGGGCTTCTGCATAATCTGTCATAGGGGTTGATCTGTTGACACGACTACAGTATGCGCTTGGAAATAGGGTCGCAACCTTCTCGCCGAGGTGACTAGCGCGAAAGCCAATTTTTCCAACTCAGGGTACCTTGCCTTAGCCCCTCGATAGGCTCTGCTGACATAGTAAACAGGTCTCTAGACGCCTTGCTGATCTTCTCGAACCAGGGTGGTGCTTACTGCTAATGTGGACACATCGAGGTATAGGAATAACTCATCGCATGAGTTGGTTCGAGATAACAAAGAGGGTGAAGATAGGTACCTTTTGAGGTCCTCGAATGCATTTTCACACTCTTCTGTCCACTCGAAGGCCTTCTTGAGGACCTTAAAAAAGGGAAGGCATCAGTCGGTGGCCCTTGAGACGAACCGATTGAGTGCCGCTATTCCCCCGATCAGTCTTTGAATCTCCTTTGTGTTTCGTTGGGGATGCATCTCTTGAATTGCCTTGATCTTCTCTGGGTTGGCCTCTATCCCTCTTTGGTTGACCAAGAATCCAAGGAACTTTCATCCGGTGACTCCGAAAGCGCATTTGGTTGGGTTTAGCTTCATGTCATACTTCTCTAGTACCTGGAAAGTTTCATCTAGATCGGTCAAGTGGTCTTCAGCCCTCTTACTCTTGGTCAGCATATCATCGACGTAGACCTCCATGTTTTGTCCGAGCTGTTCGCTGAACATGCGATTTACTAAGCGTTGGTACGTGGCTCCTGCATTCTTCAGGCCGAAGGGCATGACATTATAACAATAAAGCCCTTGTTCGGTGATGAAGGATGTCTTCTTTCAATCCCCCGTGTGGATTTTGATCTGATTGTACCCTAAGAAGGCGTCCATGAAGCTCAATCGTTCATGGCCAGCTGTAGAGTTCACCAGCTGATCGATCCTGGGCAATGGGTAGCTGTCCTTGGGGTAGGCCTTATTTAAGTGGGTAAAATCCACACACATCCTCCACTTACCATTGTGTTTCTTCACGAGTATGACGTTTGCTAGCCAATCTGGATACTGTACTTCCTTAACGAAATTGGCCTCCAACAGTTTATTGACTTCATTCGAGATTGCCTCATTTCGCTCCTTAGCAAAAGCTCGTGGCCTCTGCTTGACCAGTCGGTAAGCTAGGTTGATGTTGAGCTTATGCTCTATGATGTCCACCTTGATGCCTGTCATTTCCTCATGCGTCCAAGCAAATGCCTTCTGATGCCGTCTTAGAAACTATAATACTTGGTCCTGTTCCTCTACAGGTAAGAGGCTGCTGACGAAGATCTATCTGTCTGGCCAGTTGATATCAAGTGAGAGGCCTACTAGCTGCTCGGCTGGCTCAGGTCTCGCTCCTTTGACTTCTTCGCGGGACTCCAGGGTGTCAATAATCAGTGACTCCTTGCCCTTTGGCTCTCTGAGGGAAGTGGCGTAGCACTCTCGAGCTGTAACCTGGTCAGCTTTTAACTGACCGACTCCGAGCGAGGTGGGAAATTTCATGGTCAAGCTGTACGTAGAGGTTACCGCCCTGAATAGGTTTTGGGCCGTTCTTCCCAGTATGGCATTGTATGTTGAGGGACAATCAACCACCAGAAACGTGATCTGTCGAGTGGACTGATTCGGGTTGGATCCCATCGTCAAGGGTAATTCGATGGCTCCCAGGGGTTAAACTCTTTCTCCAGCAAACCCAATAAGGGGGGACTTAACTGGAGTCAACCGGCCTTTGCCAATCTTAAACTGCTCAAATGCTCGTATGAACAGAATGTTTGCAGAGCTCCGGTTGTCTACCAATATTCGTCGCACCCGGTAAATCGTTAGTACCATCCTGAAAACCAGAGGGTCGTCGTGTGGGTGCTGAATTCCTTCCTTATCTTTTTCTAAAATGGTTATCACCTCTTCTTGAGAATTCGTCCGCGGTCTGACCGACCGGACTGTAGTGAGGACTTTTATCAAAGCCCATGTCTTCAATCTTCGGTAGTGGGCTTTCCTCGCCAAGTGGGTGTCCCCTCCTCCAGCGAACCCGCCAGAAATCACCCGGATCTCGCTGGAAACTTCTAAGTCGGCTGGGAGCACTTCTCGTCCCTCTTGTGGCTCATCCTTCCGCGGTCGGTTGGTCACAAATCGGCGTAGCCGGCCTCTTCGAATCAGCGCCTCAATTTGCTCTTTCAGGCCGAAGCAATCTTTAGTGTTATGCCCGTGGTCCTTGTGGAAATGGTAGTACTTGTCCTGATTTCTCTAATCTAGCGTGGTTCGTAATTTCCTCGACCACTTGAGATCAGGATCGTCACGTATTTGCAGCAAGACCTGGTCGATAGGGGTGTTCAACATAGTGTACCTCTCAAAATAACTGGCAGGGAGCCGTGTTCTTTTACTATCAAAGAGGCGAGAAACTCCTTGCTCCTCCTCTCTCGGCCTCCTTGGTCGGTCGGTCTCGTTGGATCGCTGGCATTTGCTCTTCTTTTCTTGTTCGGCCTTGGGTTTGTCTTTTCGTACGTTTATCGCGTCCTCTGCATTCATGTGCCTTTGAGCTTTGGCCGTTAGCTCGGCCATAGTCTCTGGTGGGGTCTTGGATAGGGAGAATAGAAACTTGGTGGGCTGTAATCCCCCCATGAATGCAGTCACGGCTACCTTGTCATCCACATCGTCTACTTGTAGTGCTTTTGCATTGAATGTAGATACGTAATCTCTGAGTGGCTCCCCAATAGCTTATTTGACGTTTAGCAGGTAAGTGGCCTACCGTTGCCGCCTTTGTCCACCAATGAAGTGCCCAATGAATAGCTTACTGAGCTGGTTGAAAGTGCTGATGGACCCTGGTTTTAGGCGGCTGAACCAAATGTGGGCCGATCCCTTCAGCGTAGTGGGAAATGCTCGGCACATAATCTCATCTGGAACCGCATGGAGATGCATGAAAGCTTTGTAAGTTTCCAAGTGGTCTAGGGGGTCTTTTGTGCCATCAAAGGCTTCCATCTGCGGCATCTTGAATTTCGCAGGCAATGGTTCAACCATGATCGTTGGGGAGAAGGGGAATCAGTCTATTGTATCAGTTCGTCCACTCCGCTAGTTTTTCTATCCTTCACCGCTTTCATGACGCCTAGGAGTTGCTCCCTCATTCGCCTCATCTCGAGTTCAATCGTGGCGGTGATCTCAGACCTGACGTCTGGGTAGGCCTTCCCTATCCGGGGGAGACCTCTCGCATCTGGACCTGTTTGTCGGCTTTTCACCTCCTCCTTGTCGTGGAGGTTATTGGCTCTATCCCCTGCCCTTGGCCTGGATGATCGTCGTCTTTCACCAAGTTAGGCCGTTTTAGAGCATCCTGGTGTTGGTGAGTGGGATTGGCAGGGTCCAGGTTGATGGTGGCAACCCTCTCCACCCCAACTAGAACGGGCGGGGCCCTTACCGCACGATCCTCGAGTCGCTGGTGGAGGGTGCGTGTTTGTTGTGCTAGTTCCTGGACTAGGTGAGTCAGATCAACCAGCTATTGATCGACGCATGGGTCAGTGGCACCATTTGCCATTGGGGGACGTGGGCGGTTGTTATCGGAGGTCATGACCCGTGTTTCGACCATCGAGCGTACCAAGGGAGAAGGAATAAGAGATTCCCACAGACGGCGCCAAGTGATGATACCTCGAAAGCTAAAACGAGGGCATTGAACCTTGATCCCCTCCCGAAACCCTTTTTCCTTTCCCTGCGAAGAAGACAAAGTGAAATCTCGCACCGGTGTGGTACCGACCGGGTACCCTCCGATGGTTAAGTCAGGCCTCTCTCTAGAGCTCAATTCTGAAGTTATATATTTCCTGGGTCAGAAGTCATACCTCCATGGAACAAAGTTGGGGTTAATATATGGAGAAAAGTCCTCTCTAGGATTGAATCAAATCCCACCGTCTGCGCTTGTTACGATCTCGGAAGATCAGCTCTTTCCTAATAAGGTGGCGTGCCTCCTGAAGTCACGGAGTCCGTTGGAGATGAGTCCAGTGCCTATCCACAGGGTCGGTTGCCCGGTCTTCTGGTGTTGGTCAGTCAATCAAATGTCCCCGAGCGTGGTCATTGGTTAGTCAACCACAGCCGACCACACCACCTCCTATTGGTGGAGATGGTGGATTCTTGATCCTTGCGGCAAAAGTGCTAGCAAAGGGCTACTGGGATAGTGCTGGTATAGGAACTTGGCAGGTGGCTAGAGTTTCGACCAGAATATTCAGCTCCTTTAGCTGGTGCCGCATGCTATCAATCTCCTTGGTTGGGATAGTCAGAGTGTTGAGTTGTGGATTTTGTCCCTCATTCGCCATTCTGAGTGCCCTGGCTAGTGAGCGAGTGATGGCGGTGCATTGAAGGGGAGAAGCCCCTGCAGTTGCTTGCTTTTCCTCATTGGAGCAATCTTTATCATAATTGTATACTAAAAACTATATTTTTAAATTTTAGTATTTAATTTTATTTATTAATAAAATTAATTTTTTCATTTTATGAGAATCTTTATGAGCAAATATATGCGTTTTATTATTTATTTAATGTTGTGCTTAGGTGTCTTTTGTTCTATATAATATTTAATTTGGTGTGTAGAGTTTAGCTTATACACAAAAGACCAGATTATCAGATCTTGTAGAATATAAGTTTTTAGTTCATTGTCCTGAATGGAATTGGACACACCATCGGTACGGCTGTAGCACAATATTTTAATAAATCTGTCTTGATTATGGAAAATGGTAATTATTTCGATAATTGTTCTGACTCATTGTGTTAGTACACCTTGTGTGCATTGAATAGGACTGCATTGGGATAATTAATTTTATATTGATTATATAAATTAATTTACACTCCATGGTTATTATGAGTACTTGTTCTCTAAATCCCAAAATAATTATTATACACATATATTTAATGTTCATTATTTTGATTCATTAAATGGTGCGATCTTTTATGGGTCAACAATTCCGGTGAGTTGGATAACGGCCTTAATTATATGGTGGATATTAATTATTGACGAAATTTACGTCCCGTGATAGGGATTGATGATATCTCATTGAGAAAGCTTATAAGTTTTGATCATGCCAAACCCTGTAGATGAATTTTATAATTCAGCATGTAGAATATGTTAAATGAAAGGTTTTAAAGATTTTTCGAAGAAACCAATTAAATAAAATTATCAGTATTTTAATTTAATCGACTGGTATCTATAATCTTAACATGGAGAAGAATAAATAATCATTTAATAACGGAAGCTCAAATATTTCAATTTTGAGAATAAGGCTGGGAGTGCAATTATAATTCTTTAATGGAATGAATTATAATTTATGTTTTTATGAAATTATTTCTAGGTTGAAATAAGATTTCATAATTGCATTAGGAGCTCACATCTTATTTACTTCACAGGTGCCTGCTATAGCCTAGAAAAATGCAATTATAAACCATGGCTACCAGATTGAGTAAATATGTCTTCAAGACTAGGGTTTCCATGTTTTGAAATCCTATGTCTAGTTAGTTAGGGTTTGAAGAACATGAAGAATATAGCCCACACTATAATCTTGTTATTCGCATTTGGGAATACAGCAAAAGATTTGGTTGGAGAATAGACTGTCAGTCAAAAACTGCAGCAGTCTATAGACTAAAGTTGATTGTAAAAAACGAAATCAAACCATACAGATTTCACTTTCACATGTATAATTCTGTTTTAATGTTGGGAGTCATATCAAGTTTATATTTTTTATTGTTAGTACAAAAAAGTTTTAATCTAGAGCCTGCTTTGACACTTGCCCGTCTGAATTTTTTTAAACTTGAT
>JAULJZ010014645.1:0-16183 GCA_032270985.1 Heliamphora pulchella | reverse complement strand
TTTTTGCCATTTAAAAATGCATTTATTGTTGAACCTGGTGTTTAAACCATGTTTGTTGGATAAAAAGGCATGTGTGCAATCTTGTGGTTTATTACAAAGTTGGTGAACTTGGGTGTGTTCGAGCTTTTCAAAAAAATGAGTTTTGAAAACTGGACGAGTTATGAAAATGTTTGCGAAAACCTAGTTTAGAGGTTTGGAGCTAACATTTGGGATTGAGCCTTGATTTAAAATGATTCGGTTGAGAGGTCGGTTAATCTCAATGGTTACATGAAAGATATGATGGTGTGCGATTAGGTGTTTGGTACATAGCCATGTGCGTACCTATATTTGTTAAGTCATACCATGTGTCGTGTAACGAATTACATATTGGGGCAAATTGTTGTCCTACGGTGAAAGACCGTGAAAAATTGTGTATTGGGGTAAGCCGTTGTCCTACGGTGAAAGACTGTGAAGAGTTACATATTAGGGCAAGTAGTAGTCCCGCGGTGAAAGACCGCAAAAAATTGAATGATTGCGTTAGTGCTATCCTACGGTGAAAGACCGTAAAAGAGTACGGGACGCATGTGAACATGGTTGTTGTGTGCTTATTATACTGTTAAACGTTATGAAATGATATAAAAACTCGTGGTTTTGAGAAGTAAAACTGTTTTTAGGGCTCGTGTGAGTCGGGATATTCATATTATTCGTGTTAGCATGTTTTGCTTTTAATTCATGCTAGTTTAGTTCCTATTGTGTTTTAACTCACGTTGTGGGATTTGAAAACCTTTTTGAGGTAATTGTGATCATATGGGATGATCCAGAGGAGGCGGAGGAGGCGGAAAGCTTTTTTTTAGTTTTCTCTTTTGTTATGGGATCATGTACAGATGTTTATGTTTTGGATTCTAAAGCCGGTTATGTAAGGCCTTAGGGCCATGGCTTCATATGTTGTTTCTATGCGAGCTGTGGGCACGTATTTGGTTTGGGAATTTTTTATTTGAAATGCTTGGTTATGGTATAAAAACGTTGGTATCAAAGTTTTCGGGTTAACAGGAGAAGTTTCTTTATCGAACTAATGTTTTGTCCCAATATTTTGCTTATTTAAACCCTTGTTCAAACATGAGGTTTTTAGGTGTGTTTTTTAGACTTAGGAAGATTTTCTGGTTTTTTGCTTAAAAATCTCTCGGGTGTCTCACTGCTCGAGCGGTGGAGGGCCCACTCAACCGGACAGCCGCTGTGAACAAAAGTTTGGTTTTGTATCGAAATGAGGTTTTTGGATGGAAAATCTTTTGAATAACCTTTTTGGTTTAGTATGGCGTACTTTGAGATTTCATTTACGACAAAAAATACTATTTTCGTTTTGGTTTCCGTGGGGTTTTATTATTTGGAAATCAGGGCGTTACAGTGCTTGAGTGCCGCCGGAGTGCATAGAATCTCCCAAGAAGCAAGAGGCACCATGAGCAATGTCGAAGATAAGAAAACACAAGCCTTGATAATTTTCAAAGATGCTTTAATGATCTATGATCATCTAATGTATCATCAAGCAATAAATGCTATTATAAAGTTGTCCCACTAAAAGACCGATCAATCGGTCTCTTCACCAATTGATTGTTTGATCGATCCGTATCAAACTGTCTTTCAGAACTTGCAATATTTGAACACATTGATAGATCCATGTCAATATGTCCATCAATCCTTCTGTCATATCTTGCATCATATTCACTTGTAAGCATGTGGACCTAATACCACTTCAAAAATTCCATCCATGGCCAAGAGGATTCAACAATAGAACCATATACATGGAATTGATTGAAATCAAATTACAACTAAATTGAAATTAAAGATTACAGGAAGATCGATGAGTATGCTTCAAATGGATTGCCAAACTATCCGAGGATTTAAATCCTAACAGTCTTCATACATGTGTGTACGAGGTCTATTGTTGAATCCTCTTAGCCATGGATGGAACTTTTTAAGTGGTATTAGGTCTGGATGCTTACAAGTGAATATGCTGGAAGATATGACACACAGATTGTTGGACAGTTAGGATTTAAATCCTAACAGTCTTCATACAGGTTTGGATCACCATACGAGGCAGTAAGTGTGTCATTTATTATTTCATTGTGAGGTACCAAACATATTGAGTATGATACTTTCGGCTTTTACTGCAGCAGTAGTATAGGTAATGTCTGCACCAGTCCTCACGTGTTGTGAAAGTTTGGCAGGTAGGTGTCATTTCAATGAGGGTTAGGAAGGCTTGGATGGCGGTGTCTATGTGCTTCTTGATGTGATGGTGTTATGGGTGATGTTTGCACTAGTCCTATATTGTAGGTTGGGAAAGTCGGGCAGGTAGGTGTCATTTAAAGAGGGTAAGGAAGGACTGGATGGTGGAATCTGTGTACTTGATGTGGTGTATTTGGTGAGAGAGGAGGTGATGAACCTTTGAGGATGTAGAGATGGCCCAAACACCCTCAAGATGATTTTATTTCATGCTTATAAATTTGTTTTAAATGGAGATTTTGTAATAGTTATTTTTCTTCCACGGACCTTATAGGGAGTTGAGTTTCGGGGGGGTGACCTATAGTCTATAGTTTTTGATTAATGGCTACATAGAGGTTGGATCCCTTTTGGCACCTTTTGCTCTATACTTACCAAAAATAATGTATTACTACTTAAGATTTTTCTTGTTTCAGTGTGGTATGTTTAGGAGTTCTTTCTGTATTGCATTTCTGTCGGTTATGCTTTACAGTCCACCTGTTTGTTGCTGGTTCTCTGTATATCTCACTAGTGGTAAACATAATTTTTTGTACCAGTTCGTAAATTCTAATTAATACTCATTGTTTCAGAAAAGATCCATTTTGTCCCAGGCCTTTGGAAGGACTGGAAATTGTGGATGTTGGTTGTGGAGGGGGAATTCTATCAGAGGTATATGATTCTTTAGCTTGAGTGATGCACCAACTTTCTAGTATTCTGGCCCGAGAGCTTTCTTATTCCTATGCAAGCATCTTAAGGGCATAACATTGTCAAATATTACCTTCAATTGCATGGCAGTTTTCATGGCGTGCAAGGTTTAAATCTTGTCCCAATATTTAAGTGTTAGAATGAGAGATGGAAATCACATCTCAAACAATTTAGTGAAACCTATAAAATTGACTTATGTGACTCACACGAGCCTTTGGGAATGTGTCCAGATGCAGAATAATGAATGTGACCTTACCAAAAAATCTCACTTTCCAGATGCATCTACTAAATCCATCACTTTTAATGATCCACGTGTTCTAGATCCGGTTGAATAATTGTTTGTCTCGTCAAATAGCTGGTTTTCATCAAACTAGAGGTTGCTCAAAAGAAGACGAAGTCTTATTGGAAGTCAAGTCAAATTGAGTTCCATCTGTTAAGTTCAACGTAACACTGAATTGATGTTGGTCTGTTTAGAGAAAGCTTTTGAACTAGAAATGAGATCTAGAACCGTATCCAGTACAACTAAAAATCTATTTTCATTCAGCAATCTACCTTAATTCAAAGGATGCTGACGCTCTTTTTGAAAGCCTGCTCATTAATGATTCCTAAAGCAAGAAAAGAAACTAACGAGAATGCTAGTTGCCTAGTTCCTTTACGTGATGGATTAAAAACTCTAGAAGAGATTACTCATTTTTTGCTGTAACATGTAATTTACCATGATCTTTGTCTTTAGTTTATAAAATAGCAATGATTTCAAGCTACAGGAGTAACTTAAATACTCCTCCATAAGGGTTTGTAGGTTAGGAAGATCTGACTTGGTGAGCCCTCCTTATCCTGCTATGAAGAACTGGCCTTTAGGAAGATGTCATTACAAGCATGCACTGATATCCCACCCTCAAATGGGAGAACATATTTCACGTTAGTCCCCAGAAACTACTTGAACACAAATTACTACCCCCATTCTTTCATTTTTTATTTATTCACGTTCTATACTTTTTTTAATATATTCATTTATGTCATAACATAGCAAAAAGACCCAAATTGTAATTTGCTCCTGTTTTGCTGCCCATCTAGCAGGGATTATTATGTAGTGATAGTTATTAAAACTGTGATTATGAAATGATAGCTTAATTATCAAGAAAAGATTCAATATCCCATGGAACTAATTTCTCAGTCAAAAATAATACTAATGGTTTAAAGATTAAATAACAATAAAAGAGGAGACAAAAAATATTAGCACAACTTTTACAACTTTTACTTTAGCTCCTGCATGTTTTCTTAATTTTTTGGTGGACAAAATCTTCAACTAGGAAGGGTTTTTCTCTGTCTTTACTCTTTTTCTCTTGTTTGTTCAGCCTTTGGCTCGAATGGGAGCTACTGTGACTGGTATTGATGCTGTGGAGAAGAATATTAAGATTGCTCGCCTTCACGCGGTATAGATTTTTCTGTAATGTGTGAAAAGGATGAATCATTAACTGCAAAATGGTATGTGTGTGTGAACATTTGTGATGATAATAAGCTATCTATACAATCAATAAATAGTAGAGGCCCATGGGGTGGCTGAGACAACTTCTGCTCAAAGGAGATGCTCATCTATACGCATGCTGAATTTCTTGGGATATAATCCCTTTAGTTTATTCAAGGGCAGTATATAGGCCAATTGTCTTATATTTTCTGACTTTGCAACTTGAATGCTAGCTTAGCTCCCCATTTTGATGTCATCACTAAGGATATTTACATCTCTTGTGATCAACACTTTCATCTTGGCACTATCAATGTTTTGGCATCATTTTCCAAGCGATCTGAAATTGGGCTGCTAAATAGGCTGTACTTTTTGCCCCTCCGTCCCTTAAGCTTCTATTTCCCTTTTTTGATTTCTCCCCAAAGACTTTAGGATTCCTTTCCAACCAAATCATCCAAAGCACCACCCAGAAAATAATATTCTTTTTGGCTCTTTGACCCTTTTATGGTTTTTTAATACTTAATTAAATAGTAATCTTGAAACTTATTTCCCAACTTACGCAGAAGCGTGTTTTACTAGCACATCTATACTAAAATCATTTTTACTAACAATAATTTTTTATGTAATGAGCTTAATAAAACAGATTCAACGAGCTGATAAAATAATGGAAAATTTTGGAAGAAAAACGTGTTTAGTGGAAATGATTTTAGGGCCTCAATAAACGTTACTAAACACGCTTTTAGTATGAGTGGCCAAAAAAAAGCGCGCTTATTGAAAGTGTTTTTGTGAAACATGTTCTTTTTAAGAACCCCAAAACTCAAGAAATGCAAACGCAGTAGCGTGTTGTGCTCGCCCTTTTACTCGCAGCTCATTATATGTTTCATTTTGTAGAAAACGTGTTCACTAAAAATGCTTTTTCATTTAGGAAAGTGTGTTAACTAAAAATGCTTTTTTGCTTAGGAAAACGAGTTTAGTACAAGGAGTCGAGGAAGCTAGTTCATCGTCGTCGTTTACAATAAATGACTCACATCTTGCTCCGTGTTATGTTTAAGATGGAACCACGAATCCTGTGGACGTTTTGTCAGATACGATGACTCTTAACGTTGATTTAACTTTCAACAGTAGAGGGGCTTAGTTTGACTTGAATGAAGACCTTGATACTTTATTGATGGATAGCGCAGGTGATGAAGACTGACGATAATGCTGGACTAGTGAACAATAAAATGCCTTTTGTCAACATGGTTGTACTGAAGGCCCTAATGATAGTACCTAATTGTAGTACTATGTGAGAGGTTGAGACTAAAACTCAAACTGCAAATTTGAAGAAGGGAATATTGTTCAAATATAAAAATGATTTGTATAATGTTGTAAAGATGCATCACATGAAGAACAACCAACAGTACGCTCTGGTCGATTTGAGAAAAGCAACATAAGTTTGCCAGTGTAAGAACAAGTAATTGGTGGCATAGTTTTAAATAGCGGTAGCGGTCGGCGTAACCGTAACGGTAGCGGCGACACGGTTTCGGGGCGTAACGGCCGTAGTGTAATGGTAGCGGTACCCGGAGCTGTGAATTTTTTTATTTTTTGCACAACTCTAAAAAATAATTGATTTATATCTTTTTATTCCATAAATATATTTATTAAAGTTTAAAATAATTTTTGATGAATTTTGTTTACTTTCTAGACATGATTCAATATATACCTTAATTTTGTTATTATATAAGCTAGTTAAAATTATTAGTTTAATTATTTTTTGTAGTAATTAATGAATTTATGTATTATAAATTCATAATGCACAACTAAAATGTCATTAAATTCTTAATAACTATAAAGTATTGTATATATTAAAGCACAATATTTGATTTGTTAATTAAATTATTATTTTGAATTTACTATTCCAAAATTTATATTGTTGTTTGAACTTTAATTTATATAGGTCTAATTTTTTTTGGAGGGGATTTGTAAACAAACATGGATCTTGAACAATTTTCTTAAAAATAAAATACTTAAACATTATATTTTCTACCCACTCTTGAGTATCATAAAAATTCGAATTCATAGATAGTGGATCTTCAAGAAATATGGATTTGAATCAAACAGGTTATTTAGCTTTCCACAAATATAAATATTAAAGAACTCATCAAAATTAGAAGAAGAGTAAACATGTTGAAAAGTCAAAAGTTAACAAAGAAGAGTAAAATTAGCCGATTGTTGTGAAATTGAAGAGATTTAAGACAAATCTCACAATGCCCAAGTAGTATTTGGCTTGTCGGACTACTATGAATACTTTTAAGTTGAAAATAATAGAAAACGTGGGATCTGTTGATGAAAAAAAGAAATTAAAAAATTTACAACCTAAAATCCTATTACCCATGCTATAACGGTGCCGTTTCTGTCCGTTTTGACCGTTACACCACTGTTATGGCCGTTACAGAAGGTGTAACGGCCGTTACACTTGTGAATTTTTTTCACACCGAAAAATTGGCCATAACAGGTAATGGAGGCCACCGAAATCATTACATAACAGCGTTACGTAACGGTATTATGTAATGGTAACAGTCGCTTTTTAAAACTATGGTGATTGCGTGTATGAAGGGAGAGTAGTCACTGTTGTTTTGAAATGACAGTAAAATGGTGATCTACAAGTACAACAGGACTAATAGGGACCATCAAAAGCTTGACTCACTGCTCCTTGTCACGTCTATTGCGGCCCACTTTGCAGTAAGTGACAGAAAATAATGCTTTTATGTTGTCGATGTTGTAAGATTCTATGTGAATGCCGCTAATTATAATACAATTGTCATTTGCAAAAAAATCATGGTATTTTCGTGGCTACCATCATTACAATCGTGAACACCATTCGTAAATATAATATCATACAAGAAGGCATGAATGGAGAGGACATAAACCATAAAGATGGTCTCTTGGAATTGGAATGTGTGTTACAAGAAGGTTTCGAAATATATGCACGTGTTGCAAACTTATAATCTAAGTGCGGTCAAATGGAACGTTATCAATCCATCTAAGGCAAGCATCGTTGTATTGGACTGCATATTTTACGTATTCAAACTAGCTGTTGACGGACTCAAATACTTCCTGCTTGTTGCATGCTTTAATATTACACATCTGTACGGGAAGTACACGGTGAAGTTGCTTATTGTCATGGGATAACTGTAGACATGAAGATGTTCCCCGTTCCGTTTCTATTGTGGGTGAGGAGAAGATTGAGAGTTGGTCGTGGTTTATCGTAAACCTATGGAAGCATATTATCCCTTTGATGGGATAACATTTTTATTGGATCGGCACAATGCCATAAAAATGTTGCTGCACAATACTCGAAAAATTTATCAATTCAACAACGTGGTATGATTGTATTATATTCGACAAATGCAAAGTAACTTAAATGAGCGCTTCAAAAACCAAATGCTTAAATCAGTAGTTTGAGCAGCTGCTACAAAACATCAAGTAAATAAGTTTAACAGGCGCATGGAAGGGATTAAGAATTTGAGTGTTGAAACTTTCAATTGGTTGATTCGTATAGACCTTGTGAAGTGGATGCTCTTCCACAATTGTGGGCATCGGTGGGGGGTGACGATAAGGCTTATAGTGGTGTCCTAAAAGGGCTCGTAATATGCTCATCACTTCTTGTTTTGAGATGACTTTCCATCATCTTGTAAAGTATTTTGATAAGATGAGAGTGAAAAACTGACTATCATTATTTAAATTCCCGAAGATCATCTCTACGGATTTTGTCCTCATTATCCATGCATTTTTGTGTGATATTATATATTTATGAATGGTGTTCATGGTTGTAATAATGGCAACCTTCCTTTAAATAGCGACATACACTGAATCTCGAAACATTGTTAAAAGAAACAATTTGTTGTGTAGGTTACTGCAATGTTGGTCGTGATAGACGTGGCAATGAACTGTGAGCTAAGTTTTCAGTGGTCCCTATTAGTTCTGCTATACATACAGTAGTAATCACCATTATACTTTGTAAGCTCAAAAAAACCGTGACTACTCTTCTTTAATGCACGCGCCACCGACTGCACTCATTCTTACTTTCCATGCTACTTTCTTCGAATCAACCACAACGTGTTGTCGATTGTTCATAATGTGATGCATCTTCACAACATTCTGTAAACCGTTTTTGTCTTTGAACAACATTCCCTTCTTTAATTTCCTGTTTGAGGATTCCAAATCCTACTTTAACTATAAATGTCACGGAAAATAATGGAACTATCATTGCCCATAAATATATTTTTGAAGGAGATTTCAGTCTCAACCTCTCGCATAGTACCCCCACTAGGACCCTTAGTACAATCATGTTGACAATTGGCATTTTGTTGTTTATTAGGTTTGGCATCTTCATTTTCCTTGTAAAACGAAGTTCCAAATCACACGAGTACAAAAGTAATGTGTAGTATATAACCGTGAGGGTACCATCATCTCAATAACTAGTTTTTGAGGTTGAGTTCTACCTAAAATTGTGTACATGGTATCAAAGCTGGAGTACTAGGGATAGGTATGGTGCACGTCCTTGGCCTGCATGTGGCAAATGCTGTCAAGTAAGCACGTTACACGTGATGGAGGGTGTAAACTGAAGTCCCATATTGTTTGGGTATAACAGTAATGTGCAGTATATAAGCGACAGCGTACCCTCACCTTAGTAGCTAGCTTTTGTTATTGAGTTCATTTGAATTTGAGCCAATAATTTCCACCATAAAGAGCAACCTTAGGCAGTAATATCACTTTTAAGTCCCTCGACTAGTACTCGTATTCACATTCTAAAGACCCTTGGGGTTGGTGTCATAAAATACGCTTTTTGGGTATTCAGATTATGTTTCCCCCCAAGAGAACATGGTTCTCACTGTCTCCATATTCATCCTTCAAAATTAACTAATGTCATTCTTAAGAATCTTAACAACAATATTTCATCAATTTAAGATCTCATGAAAATCGCGACATGTGTATATGTCACTTAGAACATTAAATATCATGTTAACATCAACGTTAAATTTATATTAATTAAAATTATATTAGCGTTATGTATATGTGTATGTACATAATGTATGTAATGTATAAAAAGAAGAATATATAATTACATGAATAAATTATCAAAATGTGTGATTAACAATCAATGGGAGATCTTTAAGTTTCAAAAATATAAAAAATATATTTTATTGTTTGAGAGAATATAGTATTACCTTAGACGAAATGAAATAGTGGACTTGTGCTAATGAGAGCTAGAACGATGGGGATTGTTTGACAATGGGAAGAGAATTGCAGTTTGCAGCTCATGCTTTTCCAGATTTGTTTTTGGTCGAGTGAATGAGAGGCTGGTGTATAAGATAGGGCTATATCAGGTAAAAAACGTTTTTAGTAAATACACTCCTAAATGAAAAAGCGTTTTTAGTGAACACGCTTTCTACAAATGGAAACATACAATAGCACGAGTGCAACGTGCTACTGTGATCGTGTTTCTACGTTTTGGGATTCTTCAAAAAGTGTGTTTCACACACATTCTTTCAATTAGCGTAGCTAGTAACATGCCCTTTTAGGATTTTTGACCACCCATACCAAAGCATGTTTACTGTTTATTAATAATGTTTATTAAAGCCGTGAAATTTTGCGTATGTTTAGAATTAAGTTTCAAAGAAACCGTTTAATTAAGTATTAAAAAAACTTAAGTCATTAAGTATTAAAAAACGTAAAGGGTCAAAGAGCCCCTCCTCCCCTTCTCTCTCTCTCTCTCTCTCTCCAGAATCACAAATGTCTCAATTGTAAGAGACTTCTTTTTGTGATTGCTCGCACACAAGCTGGCTGTAACATGATTCATCTTTATGGGAAAAATTGTTTATTCAAAACTACTCTCAACTTTCTTGACAATAATTACGTTCGGATTATGTACGAGGTGACTGGGCTAATTGGAAGGAAATTACTAATCTTCACCTGTAACGCCCTGGTTCCCGAACATGTTAGGACATACATATAGGTATAACAAGGGTTATGCTAACGCTTCATTCATAATTAATAGTAAACTACTACATTCATAAGCGTAAAGTTCTCTCAATGATAACTACAAAATTAAATAATTATAGTTATCTAGCACAAGGTATTTATTAAAGACGTGAAAATTTAAACCAATACACGAAGGGAAAAAAACTTGAAATCGGGTACAACTTGAATTAGTTCTCTGTAAGCAGTCCATTATTCCTGCGGTCTTTGATAATTGCCTTGCCCAACAAAATCCTCTTGATCATGAGATTCTACTTTACCACCTGCGGCATAAACACCGTGAGTCGAAACCTAGAAAAAAACTCTAAAATCATACTAGTCAAACTCTAACGCAATCCAACCAAGCATCATCCCGTAATAAAAGTTTTGTATATTTAACAGCTAAGACTTAACTAAGATTTATAAAACATGATATCCATTCTGAACAACGAGATATGTCAAGGATTTATGAGATATAATGTTATGCATATGCCCAACCCGACCAAAGACCACAAACCAACCAACCAACAGAACTCCACGCCGGGAATTCGAGAGTAGACTTCATTGGACAAATTGAACGCTAAAGCCATTAATCGAGCCTCGTTGTGAATAATAACCACGTCACCAGGCTTCATGCCACAACTATTTTATTCAATCACAACAGCAAGGGATCGGGTGCCAATTTCGGGCCATATCAATATCAAGATGCTCCCACCTTAAGATTCGTGATGTCTTCGCCAGTGTCAACCTAAAGTCTAAGGTATAGATATTGGGAAAAAATTAGAGACGAACCCATGTTGTCCACAAGGGGTTTCAACCCAAAAATATAATCAATATCCATACACCGGGGACGCACCCAGGGTGTTCACGGAGAATACATCCCAAAACAATTTCACAAGCTGGCACACCAGGAACGTCCTAGACCAAGAAACAACGGGTGACTGACTTCAAAGATACCCCCAATAACCATGATAAAGGTACTGTCTAAAAGTACAAGAGATGACCCTCAGATGCCTCAAGTGCAAGTGTAACAATGCTCATGGTACAACCGTTCATAGCATGAGGTACTACTACTTATTACATGAAGTACAACTACTCATAGCATGCTTTCCATCGTGTGTCAAGAATTGATTCTTATTATAGTAAGCACGCTATCATGTTATGTCATGGTTCACATAGATTCTGGCACAATAAACCATACTAATCATGTATTCAACTCCAATTTAACCAAGGCATGAAGAATATGCTCACACACATCACCTAGCACATTACTTTAAATTTCAGCTATTAAATTATAATTGGCAGCAAACATTTGGGGAATCTAGACTTTGAATTAGGTCCTTATTTTTTGTCACAATATAGTTTAAAATATCCTAAACATGTCTTATGAAGAACAGTTAAGCTAAAACTCATGAATTTAAGGTGATATGGCCTTCACAAAACAAAACGCTACAACAACTCTTAGTAAATTGCTGCGAACAAGGCTAACAGAGGGAAACGTGTTTGGGGTATCTAGACAGCTTCATTTCGTCTAATTTTTGGATATGTTTTAGTTTAAGATGTCCTCTAAAATTCTTATGAAGGATGCTCACTAAGGTTTTTAAGAAAATATTTAAGTTATCTTCTAAGAAAGTGTGTTAGGTCAGCATATTGAAAACCCAAAAATGGTGATCTTTAGCATTAAGAACAGAGAGTATAAAAATGATTTGAGGGACCAAACAGAGACTAAAAGACCTGATTTTTGGACAGCATTTAGATTAAAATGTCCCTAACATTTCTCATGAAGAACACTTTTTGAATAGGTCATTAGAAATATGACTTTTGAGCTTCACAAAAATGTTGGACAGAAAGGGTTTTAAATCACTGATATACAGACTTAAAAATCATGACTCCAGAACTTAAAATGTAAGCATTACCATGGATCTCAATAAAAACTACATGCACAAGCATAAACACATAAGAGAGTATCAAACAGCCCCAAAAATCGAATTTTGACTCCTTTGTTGGTTCGATTTGGTTATTGTTCTTGATTTTATCTTTAAGAATGGTGGAGGAGGATTAGAGTTGAGTTAAAGGAGAGATTTTAGAGTTTACTTACCTTTTGGATTGATTTGTGGTTGAAGGATGGAAAGACTTAGCTTTTAGGACCATGGACCCTTCTTCTCCTAGCTTCTTCTTCTTCTTCTTCTTCTTCTTCTTCTTTCTCCCTCTCTCTAAATTTTGGTTTTGATAGAAAATGAGGGGCCAAGGGGCTGTTTTTATAGTGGTTTTAGGTGGTGGAGGTGATGATGGTGGTGGGTGGTGGGTGGTGGTGTAAGGTGGTATGAGGCATGCATAGGGTGTGATTGGTTGCATGGGGTGGTGGTGGATGGGTGGAGGTGATGTCTTGAGTGTTGGAGAGTGTATGGAAGATTTTTGGGCTCACAAATCTGAATTTGTATTTTATTATTATTATATTAAAGGTAAAAAGTGTCCAAAAATTGACTTAATATGTATATTTGGTTACTTTTTCTATGGAATTGAATTAATTTATTATTTTATGATTAATATATTATTTTTGTAGTTTATATTTATTATTGCATCATTTGATTATTTATGTGTTGACACACAAGTTAAATTAAGCTCTTTCGTTGAGATGTGTCAATTTGACTTTAAATGATGATTTGGTGTGTAAGTGTTTTAATCGTTAGTTTTATTCTTACAAAACTTATATGTATATATATATATTTTTTATGTTAGTAGCATCTTTATTTGTTTAAACATTTTTAGGTTATGATGATGCTTCATTTGTGCATCTCTTTTATAATTTTGAGCATAAAACACAAAAAGGGGATTATGGGCACAATTTCCAAGATTGAACCGGCCAAGGAGGGCATTCTGGTCATTTTACTTTATTTTTGTCTTTTACTTCTTATTTTGATTTAAAAGGTTGAGTTAAGATTGTACATGTGTCAAATTTTGGGCTTTTAGTTGAGATTTGGTGTACTAAGTTTTAACAGGTTTAGTTTAATTCTTATAAAAGATATATTTTATATTTGTTTATTTTATTTATGAGATTTGGTATGCATATATATATGTGCATATGTATTGATGGCATTTGGGAGACTTTTGATTATTATAATATATTATAATGTTTTGGAAATTGAAATTTTATTTGATTTGGAATATTATATTTTTTTTATTTATTAAAATATTTTGGCACATACTCCTAGGTGGTCTTACATATATGTTATATATATATATTCATTCTATATACATATTTTATATAAGACTAATTAATGTTGGTTGTAAAGAATTACGAATGAGAAATATCTCAGGGACTTTTGTGCAATTATAAGCATGTGAGGGACTTGTGTAATTATTGAAACTAAAATTTTTAAGAACTCTTAAGAGTATTTGGACTGAGGACTAAACTGTTTTCTTAGAAGATTTGCAACTTATCACGGATTTTGGTTTCTTGGGCGAAAAGCGCAGTTATTTTAAAAATTTGGGTTAAAGTGTAATTATTGGAAGTTATAGGGTTTAAGGTCTTTGAGCATATTTTCTTCCCGAGTTGGAACTTATACATTGATTCTCTCATTCTTTGGACTTAGAATTTTGGTTTTGCTATGTTAGAGTGACACTAATGAACTATTGGGCTCGAAAGATTAGACTAGGTTAGATTTTCTTGAGAAGAGTTTGGGGCCCGAAGTTTCGTTTTTAGGTTTAGTTCTTTAGGGTTTTGAATTTGTGTTAGGCAACTTATGATTTCTTAGATTAAAAGATTTCTTTTTCGTGTTAGGATTTTTGCTTCTCGAGGTTTGATTTTTAGGTTTTAGTTTCCTTTGGTCTTTAACCTTAAGATTTCTTTTTTGCTTACCGTCACTGAACTTATAATCTAAAATAAGGTCCTTACATCACTTCCTTTTTGGGATAGGGTTATTATTTTTTCTCGTCCCATTATGTACAGGTTTTTTCGCCCCTAATAGTAAGTGTGGCAATTTTTTTTTCTGCCTTGTTTCCAAGTATATAATCTAAATGCACAAATACATTTGTATTGATAAGTACATATATAAAATTCATTTTAAAAAAATATAATAAGACTAAAACATAAAAATACTACATTTATCTCTATTTTTTGTACTTTTTATCTTTTTAATTCTAATCATTTATCCACTATTTGTTTCTCTTTTACCATATTATCTCTAACTCTAATAAAATATTGTTCTTTTTATTGTTTACCAGTTAACCCCGATATGTCCTTGCCCCTACCTTGCCCCTGGCACTTCTCTGATCTTTTCGTCTCTACCTCCATCTCTGCCCTTGTCCCGCTAAAATAGGGGACGGAGACAGAATTTCCTTCCCCACCCTGACTTATTGCCATTCCTATTTGTATTCAAACAAATAAAAGTTGCATTACTACATCATTCACAACTCTATTATTAGAAGGATTAGCAAATACACTCACCAAATTATGTTTAACCACTTCCTAACATTCTTGTAATACAACTATAGTAAACCTATCACATCTCGGCGACTAATCCCTTTCACACTCAAACCTCTCTAACTTTCACCTCAGCTAAAGGACTTCCTAACTAATGTGATTTGCTCTTGTGAATTTGATAGAAGTCTAACCTTGAATCCGTGTCTTTGTCACCGTGCCCGAAGAGCACAACTTCAAGTCTACAACCCATAGCAAAAGGCAAAGATCACATGAATGATTTGATTCTCTCCATCCACAAACAACCCTGGCTTATCCTCTATCGTTTTGGCAAAATTCTTTCTTTTCTGATTTGCAACTTTGTGAAACAATGAATTATTATAACCGTCTTTAAGCTATCTATTTTTTTCCCTATTTCCCCAAAAGATTTGTTCCCTAAAAACAACTTCCTTGAACTTAATCTTAAGTTCCATTCTTTATTTTCTAAAGCACTTATCTAATTCACCCCTAGCCTCAATAGCATCCAACTCATCAATCCTTCTTGCAATGTGATTTTTTGGATCTTAAAATGTCCCAAAAGCCTCTCTTTTCCAAACCGTACTTACTTTTTGCCAGCTTAAGTTTCTTCATACATCTAAAACACACCCATCTACAAAATGTTTAACCGCCCCTCCATTCAAAACATTTCATATGCAAAGGGTCCTCTACCTACATGTTTTTGGATTCATAAGGAGTAGACCTCACTTAACACTCTCCAACAGAGTAAGACAATGGCCAGAAACTACCTTAGGTAGAGCCTTGTTAGTGATATTATTAGATATATGTATATAATATCCGTAGAGAGGCCCGTTAGCTATAAGGGCCCATTAGGGTTTTGCTATACACACTTTTGTAATTATTATATATAGTGGAGCTCTCCAATTAAGAGGCTAAGCCTTTTGATAATCTCTTATTCTTTCTTTACATGGTATCAGAGCCAAGTTAAGGAAAACCCTAATTTGTTTTGTAGTTCCAGCCCCGGCAAGCCCTGTCCTTGGGGTTTCGGTGGTCAGCAAGGGTTCGACTGGTTTTTTTGTGGTCGACGAGGAGTTTTTCGTGGTCAACGAGGAGTTTTTTCATGGTCGGTAAGGATCTAAAGGAGTCGACGCATTCTCTGGTTGCTCGAAAAGGACTGATGGTGCCTAGGGTTTGTTCCAGACGGGTCGGCGACACCTAAAGTTTGGTCCAAAGAGGTCGGCAGCACCCAAGGTTTGTTCCAGAGGGGTCGGCGACACCTAGGGTTTGGTCCAGAGAGGTCGGCGGTGCCTAGGGTTTGTTCCAGAGGGGTCGGCGGTGCCTCTGCTGCGGTTGCTGCCTTCGGAAAG
>JAULJZ010014634.1:0-14588 GCA_032270985.1 Heliamphora pulchella | reverse complement strand
ATCCATCCACAAACAACGTGCCCACTAATACTTCTTGGGATGGATTAGTTCCTAAGCCTACTAATCGATGGGAGGAAACTGATTTTGAAAATATTGTTTGGAACAGTAAGCCTATTAATGATATTTTTAGTTGTGTCATACCTAATAAATATCGTCATATTTACACCTGTAAGACTGCTAAAGATGCATGAGATATTCTGGAAGTCACTCATTAAGGCATGACTACTGTGAAATGTGCAAAACTTCAAAAGCTCACAACAAATTTTGAAACTTTGAGAATGAAAGATAACGAGACACTTGATGAATTGTACCTCAAATTGAGTTACATTGTGAATTCTAGAAGTTCATTTGGGAGAAAAAATTACAGAAGCGTTCATTGTTATAAAAAAAAAAACATGAGACCACTTCCCGAAAGATTCCAACCAAATGTTCTTGCTATTGAAGAAAGCAAAGATATCGATATTTACCTCAACCTAAAAAATCTAAAAGCGTAACTTTAAAGTTTGCTCAAAATGACATAGACAAGGCTGAGGAAGATGATTTGTTTGATACTGAAATTTTAGAATTGCTTGTCAAAGTTTAAGAAAGATTTTAGAAATAAGAATCTCGGTAACTTCAAACCTAAAAATAAAGGGGCTGACAAAATCAAAATTGTTTCAAAGAATGACAATAAGAATGTCAAGACTCAATACCAAGGCACACAATGCTACGAATGTCACGGTTATAATCATATAACACATGAATGCCTGAACAAGAAAAAGAAGGGCAAGGTTTTTTTAGTAACATGGGATGATACCAAGTCTGAACATAATAATTCAGACAACGAGAAATATAACAATGATAAAGATAATTTTATAGTTTTCTCTCCTCCTATAAATTTTGTTGATATTTGCACTAAATCACTCACATGCACTAGTCCCAAGTCAATTTGTGAAAGTTCACAAAGTTCTTCAATTGTTCAAGAATTGAGTTTGATTGTGAACTTGATGATTCTGAATCCCTTCAACAAGCATATGAAAAATTGTACAAAGAAAGTAATAACTTACAAGTTAACTGAGATGAGCTCTAAATTGACTAAAACAATAAAATTGCTAAGCAAAGAAAAGGAACTTTTGAAACAAGAGTTGTCTAAAGCTTATTGAGACATCTTGTATGATAAATTAATTGTCCTTGAAGGAATGGATTGATTGAAACATGCAATATTTATAAAGATAACAAAGTTGGTCTTGAGAGATAATTACATGTTCATACAAAATCACAAGAATTTCTTCAATCTAGAGTTCTTATATTAGAATCTGAGCTTGATGTTAACTCTACTCTTAAGAAGTTGAATGCTGGTTCAAGGGACTTTGATGACATATTGAGCATTTAGAAAGCAAGTTCTGACCGAACAGGTATAGGTTATACTGGAAAAACTATAGCTTTTTAAGCTCATTAGGTATGATAAATTTCGTTAAACCTATACTTTCTCCACCAGTGATAATAAAACTGTTCGATCAAACGATTCCATACCATCTGTCTCACAAAAGGCACCAACCAGATTGTGGCCCACAAAAATCACCTTTCGAAAATTTGTGCCTACTTATCACCGTTGTGGTGTTTTACAACACATTAGGCCAAATTGTTATAAGCTGGATCAAGAAGAACATCAAGGTAGGAGTCAGTTCAAGAAGAAAACTGGAAAGCTTTTTGATCAGCTACTGGCTCGGTCAAAACAAGCTTGCAGCAATCTGACGGCTCGAGCAGACTTTTCTACTGCTAGAGCAGACAGTGTGCTGAGAGCTTCTGTAAAGCCTAAATTACAGAACAAACATTTTCGGCCTACAACTTTGTCATCCACAGTAAAGATCAGAGCTATTTGGGTTAGAAAATTTGGATTTGCATCATATGTTGATTACATTAAAAATCCTTCAGATGACTTTAAGAAATTTGAACGAGTTGATCTTGCTTTGTGATGCATGTTTCTTTTTTCGAAGGCTAGGATTTGTTTTTTGTTTATTATTTGTAGTGCTATGATCTTTTTATGGATTAGCTTGTTTCTTAAAAAAAAATAAAAAATAGAATATTGTGAAAATCCCAAAAAGATTTTTCTTGATTGTGCTCATTGGATGGCATTATGGTATTTGTGATTAAATTCATATGATGATAATGATGCTTTTGTTTTTGTTAAAATAGAATTAGTGTGCTTTTCTAAAATTGAAGTTGTTACATTTTATAAAAAGTGATGGTTTTCATGATTATGAACCTTGTGTTATTTGAACACTTGATTTTATTAATGAAAATTCTCCACACATGTGATTAAACCTTTCTATAGATCTTTCCCAAATCTCTTAATAATCACATGCTAGATTGACCATGGTGATAGGACTCCCTTGTTGATGTTGATTTCTACAACCCCCTCCATCATTTTGGCTCTCATTGCCCTTCCCCCATTGGTGAAAAAAATTGCAATGGTAAAAGTAAAGGGCTACCCATGCATATGGGTGATAGCTACCACTTGATGGCGAAAAAAAACAAAAGATTAGTGGAGAAGGCTACCATATGTAATAGAGTGGAAGTTGTTGATAAAAGCGTAAAAACATGTGAAAACAGGATGAAAAAAAAAAGATTGTGGTGTTTGTTTGAGAGGATCAACAAATATAAATGAGGGGGCTTACCTGGTTTGACTTATAGTGAATGATAATTCTGAATTTTTTTATGTGATTCAGCAACAATGATCATAACGAGGATTAAATTCGGAATTAATAAAAATTGAGAGCACGTACACACTCACTTGGTTATTTTCATGAACTTCATTATCTTGTGAAAAATTATTATAAATTTTTTTAGTTAATGCACATGGTTCCTCCTTATTTGTGGCATTATTTGATTTATATAATTTTTGCATAAATACTACTGAGATTCCGAAACTTTGCATACACGAATTTAGCTTGTTAGTTTTTTTACACACAAAATGCTTTTATTCATCCAATTTGCCAAAATTTCTCATAGTACAGTTTGGAATATTTAAAAAGCTTGATTTTTAAGAAATTCAACTTTTTTAGAAAGAAAATAAATTTTAAAAAAAAGAGGAGTTAGATTGTTTGGAATAATTTATTTAGGGTAGCTTTTTCTTTTTGTTTTTTGTTAAAATATCTAATATGCTCTCATTTTTTTCTTTTAAATTGTAGTGTTTGGAATACTTGCACGGTTTTTTTTTTTTTAGAAGTAAAGTTGACTTTTTAATTAAGTGTATTATCGTCATTTCACTAAAAAAACATAGTGCTTGGGATGTGTATTAGGATTTTTTCTCAAAAAAATAAGTGAAAACACTAGTAGACTTTTTAGAGATGCCAAACGATTTAGCATAAAAGCTAACTTTTTTCCAAAAAAAACAAAAAACTAGCTGTTTAGAGGTCTCAAACAGGGCCATAGCATGTTAGTTCTCATAATTTCCCTTTAATAGTATGTTTGTTTTTGTCAATTCATGACAAAAAAGGAGAGAAGTATGTTGCTAAGGGGGTGAAAATTAATTTTAAAATATAAGAAATGCTAAGGGGAGAAAAATAATAACAAAATCAAATTTCATTTTACTTTCAATTGTTCTAAATTTTTTACGCCAAATTAGATCAGTGTTTTGTCACGAAATTGTCAAAGGAGAAAATTGTTAAGTTTTAGAGTTTTATATAGTTTTAACAATCCCTTAAACAAAACTCAATCACATTATTTTCATTTGAGTTGTATTCTATAGGAGTTTTAAATGGTTTTGATAGTGTTCTAGTGAGAAAAAGATTTAGTTCCAGAAGTTTGGATCAAGATATCTCGTGTTGATGCAAAGTACGCGATCTTAACAGTTTGAGCGCTCGAGTTGTCAATTGAACGCTCAAGCCATCAATGTGGTACAAGATTTATATCATGTGTGTCACGTTTGGTTTTTTTTTTTTTTTTTTTTGAAGTTCCTAAGTGGCAAAACAGGCAAGTTGCTTCCTTTTATACCTCATAGGGTTCTATTTTCTGTAAAGAAACAATCCTAGAGTGTGTGTGCGCGCGTGCATGTGTATATATATATATATCATTCTTGAGAAGATAAAAAATCCTAGAGGTCATAAAGTATCATTGGGGGCACCTCAATACAGAAAATTTGGATTGAACTTTCATGATTGATTCTTTGGAGGATTCCAAGGTTAAGACATCGTGGATTCGATTTTATAGTGATTAAGCAAAATAACGATGCATATGGATTCGACAAGTTCAACTTAAGTCGTTTAGGTTGTGAATTCAATGAGTATGTAAGTTAGTTTCTGGAACTAATCAACGGTATAGTGCTTAATTTACATGGATCTAGTTTGGTCCCGTGATTTTTACTCAAGTCGGGATTTTCCACGTAAAAATTGCATCTTCTTGTGTGGATTGTGTTATTTTTTATGCTTGCAATTTAGAATTTTCACAACTAAAGTTATTCTGCACGCCCAATGCACGCACATGCAGCGATGTCCTCCAACTACTTTCGATTCGCTTCAATTCATGGTTCACAAAACTAAAATTTCAATTCATAATACAATTCACAGTTCGACAGCTATATTGGGGAAGAAAAGGTTGGAAAGTAGGGCTTTTACTTAGAGGATCTTTGAAGTGTAAAAAGGAACTTTGACCTTGGTTCGGGTACATATTCATCCTTTGAATTTGAGATTGATACTTTACTCATTGGTAAATTTTGCAAAAGGTTCATATGTTTGCACTTCTTGCTCTGTGCGGTCTAGTTGGAAAAAAATATTTGTTTGCGTTCTCATCTTTAAAGTAGCAAATAACAATCACGAGTGATGATGATCCACATTCTTCATATAGAACTGGGTCAATCAAGTTCCACACAGTTTTGATGGTGTAATCGATCCTACAGAATATTTGGATTGGTTAGCAAATTTAGATGACTATTTGGGTTGGTTAGCAAATTAGATGACTATTTGGATTGGCATGGAATGTTAAACTTGCGTTGCCATGATGAAATTGAGGGGCTCATCTTCAACTAAACAATATTGGCAAAAATTAAGAGTTGAGTCTATTTAGGTAAGCCATGCATTATTTTTGGAGTGAAAAGAAACAAATATTACAAAGAAATATGTGTCCTGTTCCTACAGAAATCAATATTATAGCCAATGGCTTCGTCTTAGGTAGCACACGTCCATGTCCTCCACTATTTTACTCGATTCGAAAATTGGGATGTTGGTACAGGACCTCAAATTACTATTAAAGAATTTCTACTTATGTTAAGACCAGAAGTTTGTAAAGAGACGCTAACCTCATATAGCACTTTAAGCGATGCATATAGATATCCTTTCGTAGTTGAACATTATGTAACTAGGAAAGTTCACCATTCTAAGTCAATTCCTTCCAAAGTGCCTACGTAGGTTAACTAATCAGTTGTCGATGTCTGTTTCCCTCTAATTTGACTGGTATCACTTATGAGAATCATGATTACTTGAAAGGTATTCATATCTGCATGTCCTGCTCATCTAAAGTGACTCCTGGAAGTGGAAGAACTGCTAAAACTGCATTAAAAGGTTCTCAATAATTTCATGGCAGTAACACATCACATCAATATTCATGCAAGATATTGATCTAATCATTGAGAGTACTGTGAATGAAAATCCTAATGAGCCTGTTCTATCTTCATCCCCATGCGGGTGGTGAAATTGTTGCATCTTCTTCCCCTCATAAATATGTTCCATTGCTGTTGACTGATAGTAATAGTTCACTTCAGGACATGTATAATCTAAGAAGCACAAATACCAACATGGACATGACATAATACGGACATATTGACACCACATTTTCAAAAGAAAAAGGACAAGACACATCAATCGATATATGTATTTTATGGGCATACATATGGTAAGAAAAAAAAATAATCAACCCTGAAGTAGCATCCTGAATTGGAGGTTTATTCAGCTAAAATGGTTTTCAATTTAATTCCACGCCATGAATTCTATGCTAACACACATGGTTTAATGGACATGCCCCATCTTGAACTCTAGGTCTGATTACCTTTCTTTCATTCACCTACAGGTTAAGTATTTGTTGCTCAAAGTAAACAAACATCACTTCTAACTCCAACAAAAACTCTTATATTGGTTTCAGAATAAGGTACTGGAAACATAATCTGAGACGTTAAAAAGAAGTAAAAGCTCTAACGAACCAGGATGTAGAGGACGGAAGCAATGATAATCGTCCGGTATCGGCCGAGAAATGAGTCGGCAACAACAGCTCCCAAAAGAGGCAAAAGCGATGCCGTGCCCATGAAAGCGTTCACGCTTTCCGCCGCCGTCGCCGTCGACTGGCCGAGCGGCCCCGTCAGGTAGCTGATGAGGTTGGAGCTTATCCCGTAATACGCACATCTCTCTGCCACTTCCACACCTATCAATTTCCATGAAAGCTCTCAAATTCAATTCTATATATATGTGTGTGTGTGTGTGTACATATCTGATTTTTGGACGTGATTGTTACCTATTATGAAAAGTGAGGATCTCCAACCGCCGGACTTGGATCTGACGACTGGGCGATTCCTGTAGTCGACGACGCCGTCGACGACGTCGTCAAGCAGGGGAGTCGATGCCTCAGAGGCGTCGGCGGCGGTGACTCCTGAAACGGCCATTTCCACGGCAGCCGCCTTACCAGACTTCTAACTCAAATAGCTATTAATATAAGCCGGATTCTAATTATACACGCACTATTTTTGGACACCCAATTGGCTCGTGACGTGCTAAATTAATTGTTATTAATATACAAATGTAATTATTAATATAAAAATAATTTAAATTAATTATAAATTTTAATAATAAATATTACGATGCAAAGTATATCGTATAACAAAAATTAAATATTTGTACTATTTTATAAATGAAGAATACTCACGTAGTATTTTTTAAAATTGAAGTTATATGAACTTTTGATTTTACTTAAAATGTCTCTAAAAAAAATTATATTCTCTCTTTTTTTAAAAATTAGCATGCAACTATTTACTTTATATCTCTCTAAAAAATGGCATGTAAATGCTCACTCTCTTCCGATCTATAAATATACTTGTACTGATATGTATTGCTTTTAATTTTTTTTTTTGCACACGCATCGTATACCCAGGCACTAGTATGTATAATTATTATTTATAATTAGTTGTTAATAATATTTTTCATTAGCATTATTACATATACTTTAATAACCAGAATTACATATACTTTAATGACCATTATAATTTCTCTCATATATGTAATGTATTGCTAACATGCGTGTATAGTGAAATTTATTAAACTAATGTAATAATAATACATGAATTGAAATATTTATGTATAAGGTAATAAATAAAATTTGATAAAGATATTATTGAAATTGAAATAAAAAGACAAAATTATAAATTTTTTATTAACTAATGGTAAAATTTGTAATTTCGTTTTAATAGCGATAAGAGGAGAAACTTAGGCCTTATTTGGGCAAACTTACTTATTGGTTTATTGGCTTATTTTAGCTTAAATACTATATAATTTGGCTTATTGGCTTATTTTTGTTTATTTTTGTCTTTTCTAAATTTTTTTTTATAATTTGATTAAAAATTTTTACTTTTTCGACTCGTCTCAATGAAAAGAGTCTAAAAAGTATAATAATTTAACTAAATGATAAAATAAGTTCACTAAAAACAAAAAATCAACTTAATAAAATAAGCAAATTAGCCAATAAGGTAAATTCACCCATTCAATGCCTTAATCTTCCTCTGGCTTTTTATATAGATAGAGACACAATTCAATAAATTTCTAAATACACATTTACCCATGTAAGAAATTATTAAACTAAACAGCTGCTAAGTACGCCCATTAAAAATTTATATAGTTTGTATCTTCCTCCCATTCTCACTCTCTCCTCTATTCTCTCTCCACTTATCTCTTCTCAATCCATTGAATTGTCGCTTAGAACCTTTAATGGAACCTTCATGGTCCATCAATACGAAAATGGAAAGAATAAACTCAAATATTTTGGTGCACCAATCTAAATTGCTCAAATAAAGAGAGAAGCTCGTTTTTAATAGGGAAAATGGATGTGGGTATATAAAGTAATATGTTAGGGTTTATGAGAATAGTTATGGAATTATTGTGGGTATATAAAGTAATTTTAAAATAATAAAATTATGATGTGGATGTACTTAGTAGGTGGGTATACTTTGGAACTTCGTGAGTATTTAGAATCTTCCTTTTAGATGACTTTGTTATTACAATTATAACCATTAAAAAATTTACCAACATGGACAATACTTAATAAATGCTATTGAAAAAGTTTCTTTGGACATCCACCATAATTACTCATCCTGCAACACCACAAAGCCACTTAACCCCTGATCTTTTACCTCCCTTTCCCCACTTCTCTCATATTTTGGCTCTCTCTTGCTCCTTCACTCCATTTTAGCGTACTTAAGAAGCCTACATTGTATGATTGTAAGTTATATTTGTTTTGGATGATAGAAAATCAGAAGATAATTTCCTCACTAACTATTTTTTAGCCTCCTTACTAATTATCTCACCTCTCCCCTCCTACTCTTTTATCCCTCAATATAAGAGAAATGGAGAGACATGGTTTTTATTCAGGATATTTAATCCCTCGTTATAAACATGGAAAACACACCTACTTCTGACTAATAATTCAATCGGATCTTTTAGTCCCTTAATACAAACATAGTTGTTGGACTGAAGGTGAGTTACAAACAAGCAAGTTGGCGTTTTAGAACAAAATGTAGACATGAAGATGCGTTTTTTGCACTATTTGTTAGATTTTTTATTGTGCTTAGTTTGGTGAACTAGTGTCGATTATGATTGTCTTACATGGCATGTTATTACCTAACCTTTTATAATTGTTTGACATAGTAAAACCACATATATATCTTATTTGTTTGGCACTATATGATCGTACGTGTAAATATTATTTGGCCACGTGAGGCCTAACTAATTGAATATGTTTGGCTATGTGTTTTCCAAATAATGTGATTCTTAACATTCATTCGTTATATTGTACGTAGCAAAAGTACAACACGTTGCAGCTAAATTTGTTCAGAGTATGTATATGGACTATAGTAGTGAATTTATAACTCAAGTTTCTTATTTAGATTTTGTTTAAACTGAAGATGACATATTATGTTTTGTTTGATGTATAGATATTCAAGAATAGAGAAGCCTTAGTAAAGTGGGTCCAAGAAGTTGGGAGGAGAAATGGATTTGTCATTGTGCTGAAGATGTCAGATGTTGCTGGTACGGGGATGCTAAGAGACCAAAAGTAACCATTGCTTGTGAAAGGGGTGGTGCTTATAGAGGCACAAGAGTTGACAAATAGGGACTACAACAGAAAAAATAAGTTGAAGCTAACTAGTACTAAAATATGTGGATTCCCTTTGAAGCTAAGGGACAAGAAATTGGCTGCAAATGATGATTGGATATTGTAGGTAGTACATAGCGTTCACAAGATGGCCACTTTTATGTTGGGAGAATGTCAGGAAATGACACGGCTTTGTTAATCGACACATCAAAGAGCTTGGTCGGGCTGAAAGAGGTTTTGATTGTATTTAAGCAAAGACATCCCAAATGAGTCAACAATGAAGACAATTTACAATGTACTTCATAGATATAGAATTCATGATAAAAGCGGTAGATCTCAAATGCAACAACTATAGGGCCAATTGGCAACGCATAGGAGTTGTTCAGGTACTAACATCGTCGCCTACTTATTCTAGGCACACCCAATCAGCTTACAATTGTTGCGTGCATTCCGTGTGTACCCCAATAAATATCGCTTGCGCTTTTGGATGTTACTCGGATCACTTCTATAAACATGACCTTTTCATAGCATTTGCATATTTACAGCATGAGAGGGTAGATAACTACACGTGGGCACTGGGTCTTTTGCTCAATGTCATGGATGAAAAATTGCCTTCCCAATGTTGTAATTGTTACTGATAGAGAACTAGCATTAATGAACACAATCAACTGGGGTTTCAAATTCAAAGAGTTTGCCTTATAGATGGCACATCAATAGGAATGCTATTTCCAAGTGTAAAAATTTATTTGAAATAAAAGAGAAATAGGATATGTTCATTTTGAGTTAGAAAATCTGGTGTGTCCTCAACAAGAAATAAATACCTTCAGTGAAAACCCGATGCATCTTTGCAAGGGTTTTCACTCCATTTAGATGCTATTTATCTTTTCCTTTATAATATATTCTTTTTGCCGATAAAAAAAACTAAATAAATGTGGTAAATAATCAGTTCAATACCAATCCCGAGGCAATTCAATATGTGACAAAAAATTAGTTAAACCTGTACAAGACAAAGTTTGTTTCTACATGGACGGACACATATGTATGCATTTCGGGAACAAGGACTAATAGGTATCTAATGTTTTGTAACCATTACATGATAGTTGTTTACATTGTCTACTTAGTACCAAGTTATCATTGTATGGGTATTCGTAGGGCAAAAAGTTCACATGTAAAGTTGAAGCAAAAACTTAGTTCAAGCCAAGGTTCTTTTGGATCTGCAGCTTGGAGAACGATACATAATTTGCTTGAGCTACAATACGATATTAAAACGTCATTTGATAAGAGTAAGATTATGGTCCAAGACAACTCTAAACCATCCGAATTTAAGGAACTTGGGGGTAATATTGCAATCTCAGCATTTGAGAAGATACTAATTGAGACAAAGCGATTAAATGCAGTTGGTTGTGATGCTCTCGCTTGCGGGTGTGTACTCGGAAGCACTCACTAAAGGCAAAGTCTTCAAAATGGCTTTTCCGCCTTAGATGCACTCTCTGAAAATTTTTCTTTGGAGTGGCTCACCAATTATAGAGGCTCTTTCCCCAAAAAAAAAAAAAAATTGTTCAAAGACCACTATTACAATCAACACTCTTAGAAATGTATATACCGGCATTGAAGGTATCTCAAAATTTATCCGCCAACATTGAAGGTACTCTTTCAAAAGTTACTTGGTAGCATTAAGACACTATTTCAAAAATTGCTTGCCATCATTAAAGACACTATCTCAAAAGTTGACCGCTAGCGTTAAAAATAGTACTCTCTCAAAAGTTGCTTACTAGCATTAAAAGGCATTATCTCAAAAGTTGCTTTCCAACTTTAAATACACTATCTCAAAAGTTCCCAATTAGCATTAAAGGCACTTTCTAAAAAATTGCCATCAGTATATTATCTCAAATGTTGCTTATCAACATTAAAGATATTATCTCAAAAGTTGCTCACCAGCATCAAAATACTTCATTTCAAAAGTTTCATATCAAGATTAAAAGCGTTCTCTCAAAAAAATATTCGCTAGCATTAAAGACATGTTCTCAAAAAGTGCGCACTAGCATTAAAAAGCATTATGTCTTTAAAAAAAGTTGACCACAAGCGTAAAAAGTGCGCAAACCCTTAAAAAACGTTGGTCATCCGCAATAAAGACAATCTCTTTGAAATTGGCTCACCTTTCAAAGGTTTTCACACAAGAATTTTCAAGAAAAAAAATGGCATGCCAAAACGTTTATCTCAAACTTTTTTTAAAATGGTTATTCGATCTGAAAGTTTTTTTATTTATGAAAAAAAACTTTTATTTTGTCTAGGCTTAGACATTAACGTTGTTTTAAGATTGGCCCATGAACTATCCCATTCAGATATTCTACAAAAAGCTACCTAGGTAACTCTAAAGATAATTGAGTGCGACTGACTGTATTTCTCAAGATTTGTTTAATTTCGTTTTTCTTTTTCTAACTAGCCCCAAGCATTATGGCCTCACTAAAACGTTCTATTTATCAATTTTGACATTCACTCATGTTCGCTCAATGCTACACAAGTTCTGTCGAAGAGGAGCTTCTGTAGACACAAGGGCAGAGAGAAGGGGGCGGCGGGCAAGGGCCACAACCTCCCAAAGTTAAAACTATTTATCTTCAAAAACGTGAGTGTGCTTGGTCATTTTGCTTGTCATCTCGCTTCGCAGCCTCTTCCCTCCACCACTAACCTTAGCTAACACTCAACCCCCTTCCCTTTCTCATCTCCCTTTGTTTGGCGGTACGCCTCCGAATCATAGCCATTTGTTCGACAGTATGGTTTCGAACAATCGGCCATTGTTCAGCAATTTTGCTTTGAACATTTTTCATTGCTTCGAATTGGTGGTCGTTCAGACGTGGAGCACCAAACATTTAGACATTGTTCGACTTTTTCTGCCAAAGAGATCATGATTGTTTGGACATAGAGCATTGAACGATGTTGGGTTCATGAAGGGGAAGAAAGGAGAGGGAGGTGGGTTTGGCTGGGAGAGGAGAGGGCATGAAAGATCATACTGAGAAGCTTCTACAAGTAGTTCGATGCTGAAGAATGAATGAATATTACACTAGGGATAAGGGAGGGCTGGGTGGTGGTGGTGGAAGGTAGGTGCGGTGACGAGAGGGGAAAGAGGTGGCAAAGCAGTGGTGATGACTGACTGCGTAGATGGTGGTGTAGAATCTCAGGCAATAATGTATGGTGGCTCGGATTAATAATAACAAGATATATAAGTTCACTTGATAAGTAGCTGTATGAATTAATAATGAATAGATTAATAATACTAAATTCTATTAAGTTTTATATATTTCATATTTTATAAAATTAATAATCTAATAGATGAATAATTTTCTCACTATTTGCTGAATTTAAATAAAAAAAATATAATTCCTTGAAATATATAATTTAATTTGATATTTAATACGGTGAATCAAGCAAGCTTTCAAGGTCTTGAAAACTAAGGCTTTGTTTGGGATTGCTTTTTTTAAGGATTTTTTTTATGACTTTTTTTTTCGTATTTAGTGAAATTTTCTTATGTTAGTTCAAATGAAAATACTTTTTAGATACCTCTTGGTGCGAGAAATTAGAAAAGTAAAAAAATTGATCAAAAAATAAAAAAAGTTCATATAAAGCAAAAAAAAAAACCCAATGAACATTTTTTCACTCTAGCTAAAACGGCTATACTTTTAGAGAGTGTGGGGAGTGTGTTGTGCAGTTTTAGAGCTTGTTTTTTAATTTATTTTTATGATCAAATTCGTTTATTATGTAGAGCTTATCAAGTTTGTTATTTAAAAAAATTCAAATCGATTCAATATGTGACTATGTGATCAAAAATATTTGTTTAAAAGTTTTCTCCTCAAATTATTATTGGTAGTTATTTATTTGTATGTAAATGTTATTCGATCACATGGTTAAAGATATTTGATCGACTTGAATTTTTGTAAAGTTAACAAACATGCCGAGCTTTACATAATGAACGAATCAGACCATAAAAATATATTAAAAAATCAAACCCTAAATATCGCACAGAACCTAATATCGTGCAACCTTGCACAGCACGGTCCTCGATTCCTATTTTTAGATTTGTTTTATCATTACGAATTGAAAAAATAGAATTTTTGACCAAAATAAAAAAAAAAGTTATAAAAAGAAGAAAAAAAACTACAAAAATGTAACAAAAAAAAAAAAGATGTCCCAAACAAAACTTAAAAGTCATTTTGATAAGTTAAATAAGGGACAAAATTGAAATAATTATTTTTTCTTTTTATTTTTTTTAATTTTGTGTGTAAAGTAAAATGGTGTGTAGATCGAATTTCGTTGTTATCTATACTACACATATACATAAAGTAAACTCATGTAGTTAAAGTCTTGTCATAATTTTTTTTAATTTTAAATTTATAGCTTTTAACTATTATATCCTTAAATAACTAGGGGTTTGTTGTAAATAAGTTTGTGTTTGATTATGTAAAAAAACAGAAGTCAAACATAAAATAAATTTTACTCAAACAGACGGTCATAAATAATGTGCGCGATGTAAATGACTACCCGAGACACCACGCATGTCGATATCTGCCGCCAGCGACGGTTCGGAAGAATCGTCGGCGCTGCAAGACAACTCCGTCGACGGCGTTGTCGACTACAAAGGCCGCCCTGTCGACCGACCGAAGTTCGGCGGCTGGAGATCCGCAATTTTCTTCATAGGTACGACCATTTCCACCCCAATCACTACATCTACACAGATCTCCAAGCTGAATTGAACTTTCATGGAGTGGAATTGGCAGGTGCGGAAATGACAGAGAGGTTTGCGTACTATGGAATTAGCTCCAACCTCATCACCTACCTAACCGGGCCACTGGCTCAGTCCAAGGCCACGGCGGCCGAGAACGTCAACACTTGGTCCGGTGTTGCCTCGCTTCTGCCGCTCTTGGGAGCGTTCATTGCGGATTCGTTTCTCGGTCGATACCGCACCATTTTGATTGCATATGTGCTCTACATCCTGGTTAGTTACTCATCCACATCTGAAATTAGTGTGTATACATATATATGTACGTATATGTATATGTAGGTGTTATATGTGAAGATTGAGTGCGTCTGGAAGTAAATCCATTTGGAGATTGAATAAGGGAACACTAGAGGCACACAGACCAATCAATCATATCGGTTGTATTCTTGAATTTGGAATGAAAAGAGGAGTAATGCTTTCTAGCAGCAGGGGACAAATAATAAGACCACTTACTTTGGAATAGCTTTCACTGAAATGTCATTTCTAACATAGA